>CM069135.1:124600133-124790133 GCA_035221665.1 Okamejei kenojei | reverse complement strand
TTGAGGCCGCACGAGCGCATGCGCACACACACACGCATGCGCACACACGTGAGGCTTCGGCCGTGGGCCCTGTGGATGGTAACATCAGGAGCTGACCTGGTTGGTGACCGACTCCGAACTCCAGCAACAGCAGCTTCATCCTGGGGGTCTTCAACATCGGGAGCCTCGATCGCCTCGATGCAGCAGTTTGATTTCAAGCCGCGCCGGGCGATGAAAGGCCCCGCGAACGGGCCGATTCAAGCCCTTAGAAAGCGGCTGATAAAGTCCGGATAACAAAACATGGGGGGGGATTCGTTCCCCACCTCTCAAAGCAGGGGGGGGGGGATGTGCCCTCCGCCCTCCCCCCCAGGATTTCCGCCCATGGGCCAACCCCGGGTCTCTGGCGCTGTAAGACTGTAGCTCTACCACTGCACCACCGTGCCGCCAACCTACAACATAGAAATGTACAGCACAGCCACAGGACCTTCAGCCCATGATGTCCGTGCTGAGAATAATGGCGTTCATCTCCTCTGCATGTGGCTCTCTAAAATCCTCTTAGATGCCATGGTTGTATTTTGCCTCAACCATGGCCCCTGGGAGTGTGTCCTAGGCACCCACCACCCTATGTGTAAAAAACTCTGTCTGCACTTCACACTACCTTGAGACAGCAGCCAACTTATTCAAGGACCATTTTCATCCCAGTCATTTCCTCGTCTCCCTTCTCCCATAAGGCAGAACATGCAAAAGCTTGAAAACACGAACCACAAGACTCAGCTTCTTCCCCTCGATTATCAGAGTACTGAATGGTCCTCTCATCAGTCCCAATTCAAGGAAGGACATCCTTGTGATTGAGGCAGTGCAGCGTAGGTTCACGAGATTGATCCCTGGGATGGCGGGACTGTCATATGAGGAAAGATTGAAAAGACTAGGCTTGTGTTCACTGGAGCTTAGAAGGATGAGGGAGCATCTTATAGAAACACATAAAATGATAAAAGGACTGGACAAGCTAGATGCAGGAAAAATGTTCCCAATGTTGGGCGAGTCCAGAACCAGGGGCCACAGTCTTAGAATAAAGGGGAGGTAATTTAAGACTGAGGTGAGAAAAAACGTTTTCGCCCAGAGAGTTGTGAATTTGTGGAATTCCCTGCCACAGAGGGCAGTGGAGGCCAAGTCACTGGATGGATTTAAGCGAGAGTTAGATAGAGGCCCAGGGGCTAGTGGAGTCAGGAATATGGGGAGAAGGCAGGCACGGGTTATTGATTGGGGATGATCAGCCATGATCATATTGAATGGCGGTGCTGGCTCGAAGGGTCGAATGGCCTCCTCCTGCACCTATTTTCTATGTTTCTATGTTATGAGTGCAGTCCTGATCTCAATGTGATACCTACCTCAATATGGACCTTACTCTTTAAAAAACACATTTTCTCTGTAACCATCACGCTACATCGCTGTAGCTTTATACTCTGCACTCTGTTTTGTTTCTCTTTGCAGATCCCCTTGTACTATTGCATTGAAGATAGACACAAAAAGCTGGCGTAACTCAGCGGGACTGACAGCATCTCTGGAGAGAAGGAATGGGTGGCATTTCGGGTCCAGACCCTTCTTCAGCCTAGTCAGGTAAAGGTAAACTGGAGGATTAGACAATGATGTAGAGAGATAAAGAACAAAAGATATGCAAAAAAGTAAGGATGATAAAGGAAGCAGGCCATTGTTAGCTGTTTGGTGGGTGAGAATGAGAAGCTGGTGCAACTTGGGTGGGGGAGGGATAGAGAGAGAGGGAATGCCGGGGCTACCTGAAGTGAGAGAATTCAATATTCATACCACTGGGATGTAAGCTGCCCGAGCGAAATATGAGATGCTGTTCCTCCAATTTGCGTTTAGCCTCACTCTGACAATGGAGGAGACCGAGGACAGAAAGGTCAGTGTGGGAATGGGAAGGAGGATTAAAGTGTCCGGCAACCGGGAGATCAGGTTGGTTCAGGCAGGCTGGGCGAAGGTGTTCCGCGAAACGATCGCCCAGTCTGCGTTTGGTCTCGCCGATGTATAAGAGTCCACATCTTGAACAACGGATACAGTAGATGGGGTTGGAGGAGGTGCAAGTGAACCTCTGCCTAACCTGAAAAGACATTCGGGGTCCCTGGACAGAGTCGAGGGGGGAGGTACAGGGACAGGTGTTGCATCGCCAGCGGGTACAGGGAAAGGTACCTGGGGAGGGGGTGGTTTGGGTGGGAAGGGATAAGTTCACCAGGGAGTTGCGGAGGGAACGGTCTCTGTGGAAGGCAGAAAGGGTGGAGATGGGAAGATGTGACTAGTGGTGGGATCCCATTGGAGGTGGGGAAAATGTCGGATGATTATGTGTTGTATGTGATGGCAGATGTGGTGGAAGGTAAGGACTAGAGGGACTCTGTCCCTGTCACGATTGATTGGGGGGGGGGGAGCTGCGAGGTACCGAAGAGACATGTGTGAGGCCCCCAGAAATATTAGGAGACCGAGGATCTAGTGGGAGGGAGGAACTAAAGGGAATCCACATTAGTCAGAAATGGTGTTAGGTAAATTGAAGGCAGATAAATCCCCAGGGCCTGATGGTCTGCATTCCAGAGTACTCAAGGAGGTGGCCCTAGAAATCGTGGATGCATTGATGATCGTTTTCCAATGTTCCATAGACTCCGGGTCAGTTCCTGTGGACTGGAGGGTAGCCAATGTAACTCCACTTTTTAAATCAGGAGGGAGAGAGAAAATATAGACCAGTTAGCCTTACATCGGTAGTGGGGAAGATGCTGGAGTCGATTATTAAAGATGTTATAGCAGCGCATTTGGAAAGCAGTGACAGGATCGGTCAAAGCAGCGTGGATTTATGACGGGAAAACCAAGCTTGACTAATTTTCTGGAATTTTTTGAGGATGTATCAAGTAGAATGGATAAGGGAGAGCCAGTGGATGTGGTGTATCTGGACTTACAAAAAGCTTCTGACAAGGTCCCACACAAGAGATTAGTGTGCAAAATTAGAGCACATGCTATTGGAGGTAGGGTATTGACATGGATAGAGAACTGGTTGGCAGACAGGAAGCAAAGAGTAGGAATTAATGGGTCCTTTTCAGAATGGCAGGCAGTGACTAGTGGGGTGCCGCTAGGCTCGGTACTGGGACCCCAGTTATTTACAATATATATTAACGATTTAGACGAGGGAATTAAATGTGACATCTCCAAGTTTGCAGATAACACAAAGCTGGGTGGCAGTGTGAGCTGCGACGAGGATGTTATGAGGCTGCAGGGTGACTTGGATAGATTGGGTGAGTGGGCAGATGCATGGTAGAAGCAGTATAATGTGGATAAATGTGAGGTTATCCACTTTGATGGCAAGAACAGGAAGGCAGTTATTATCTGAATGGTGCCAGATTAGGAAAAGGGGAGGTGCAACGGGACCTGGGTGTCCTTGTACATCAGTCACTGAAAGTAAGCATGCAGGTACAGCAGGCAGTGAAGAAAGCTAATGGCATGTTGGCCATCATTGTGAGAGGATTTGAGTTTAGGAGCAAGGAAGTCCTACTGCAGTTGTACAAGGCCCTGATGAGACCACACCTGGAGTATTGTGTGTAATTTTGGTCTACTAATATGAGGAAGGACATTCTTGCCATTGAGGGAGTGCAGCGTAGGTTCACCAGGTGAATTCGCAGGATGGCGGGACTGACATATGATGAAAGAATGGGTCAACTGGGCTTGTATTCGCTGGAATTTACAAGGATGAGAGGGGATCTTATAGAAACATATAACTTTCTTAAAGGATTGGACGGAAAAAGATGCAGGAAAAATGTTCCCGATGATGTGGGAGTCCAGAATCAGGGGTCACAGTTTAAGAATAAGGGGTAGGCCATTTAGACTGAGATGAGTAAAAACCTTTTCACCCAGAGAGTTGTGAATCTGTGGAATTCTCTGCCACAGAAGGCAGTGGAGGCCGATTCACTGAATGGTTTCAAGAAAGAGTTAGATATAGCTCTTAGGGCTAAAGGAATCAAGGGATATGGGGAAAAAGCAGGAATGGGGTACTGATTTTAGATGATCAGCCGGCTCAAAAGGACCTATTTTTCTATGTTTCTATATTCGATGTTTCATCTATGATGGGAGAGGGGAACCCCCGCTCTCTAAAGAATGAGGACATCTCCAATGTCCTGGTGTGGGACACCTCATCTTGGGCGCAGATGCGGCGTAGACGGAGGAATTGGGAGCAGGGGATCGAGGCTTTGCAGAAAGCAGGGTGGGGAAAAGTGTAGTCGAGATAGTTGTGGGAGTCAGTGAGTTTGTAATAGACGTCAGATAGTCTTTCCCTTATGATGGAGACGGTGAGATCAAGAAAGGGGAGGGAGGTGTCGGAGATGGTCCAGGTGAATTTTGAGTGCAGGATGGAAATTGGTGGTGAGGTTTATGAAGTCCATAAGTTCTGCATGGGTGGGGGAGATAGCATCGATGCAATTGTTAATGTAACGGAGATAGACTTCAGTGGGTAGGACCAGCGTATGCCTGGAACAGTGATTGTTCAATCTACCCTGCAAAGAGGCAGGCATATCTGGGACCCATGCGTGTGCCCATAGCTACGCCTTGGATTTGTACACTATTGCATTGTATACATGTATAGCATGATCTGATTGAATAGCACACAAAGCTTTTCATTGTATCTTTGTTTAGTTTGGTTTAGTTTAGAGATACAGCGTGCAAACAGGTCCTTCAACCCACCACGTCCGTGCTGACCAACCATCACCCATATACAAGTTTTATCGTACACATTAGAGACAATTTACAGAAACCAATTAATTTGCAAACCCGCACATCTTTGAATAGTTGGGGAAACCAGAGCACCCAGAGAAAACCCACGCAGTCACAGGGTGACGTATAAACTCGGTATCGACAGCACCAGTAGTCAGGATCGAACCCCAGTCTCTGGTGCTGTCGGGCAGCAACTCTACTGCTGCGCCACTGTGCTGTCCGGTACACATGGTAATAATAAACCAATACTATTATAATTTTATAAATAGATATTTCATTGGTTGGATCCAGTAGTTTAACCAGAAAAAACACACACACACGCTTCATACCACTTCAAGCAGGGTGCAAGGCCACCAAATTCAAATGCAGTTTCATACCATTTCAAGCAGGGTGCAAGGCCACCAAATTCAAATGCAGTTTCATACCATTTCAAGCAGGGGAAAACCACCTTAAAACCACATAAAACACCACAAAACCACATAAAAACCACACTCACAGTTCAGTAGATATTCAGTGTGTTCAGTTGATTCACAGTTCAGAGAGTCGTGACCTCTCCCTCCCCCATTTTGCAGAGTCTGAGCCACGCCCACATTTCCAGGTTTATAGTCCCTCCCCCTCCCACCAGAAGGGGCGTGGCCATGGCGTGATTGACAGGAGAGAGAATCTCAACATTTTTTAAACACTAATAACTCTTTTAATTTTCATCGATGGGAAAAATCCTCGGCACCTGATGAGCGGAGGGGGACTCTGAGTAAGATGGCCAAAAACCACACCCGTACGTGATAGCATTTTTTCTAAAATCAATATACAGCGCAAACAGGAAGTGGTCAAGATTAGACTTTTAATTATATAGATGGTCATTACCTCCTAATGGCTCATTTACCTTGAATTCCCTTATCAAATCCGATTCATTAAACAACACTAAATCCAGAATTGTCTTCTCCCTGGGTAGGCTCCAGTACGAAATGTGTAAGAAAGAACTTACACAACTCCCCCCTCCCATTCCCAATCTGACCTTTCTGTCCTGGGCCTCCTCCATTGTCAGAGTGAGGCCCAGTGCAAATTGGAGGAGCAGCACCTCATATTTCGTTTGGGTAGTTTACACCCCAGCTGTATGAACATTGAGGGTACACAAAAAGCTGGAGAAACTCAGCGGGTGCAGCAGCATCTAAGGAGCGAAGGAGATAGGCGACGTTTCGGGTCGAGACCCTTCTTCAGACTGGTTAGGGATCAGGGAAACGCGAGATATAGACGGTGATGTGGAGAGATAAGGAACAATGAATGAAAGATATGCAAAAAAGTATCGATGATAAAGGGAACAAGCCATTGACTTCTCTAACTTCAGATAGCCCTTGCTTTCCCTCTCCACCCCCTTCCCAGTTCTCCCACTAGTCTTACTGTCTCCGACTACATTCTCTCTTTGTCCCGCCCCCTCCCCTTAAATCAGTCTCGACCTGAAATGTCACCCATTTCTTCTCTCCAGAGATGCTGCCTGACCCGCTGAATTACTCCAGCATTTTGTGTCTACTCTCAGGCTCCAATACAAGCTTCTCTAAGAATCCATCACGGAGGCCTTCCACAAACATTTAAAAAACACACACGCTTCTAATTTGTAGAAATTAAAACTGGGAAACACACGCTGAGCTAAATTAGAAGTCAATTTGTTTATTTCTTCTTCTTAGGCCCCCCTTGGTCGTGGCTGACCATGGGTATCTCCAAGGGTGCTAATCCCTATATGGAGGACGCCTGTGCGAGACTGGTGCACAGACAGCCACCCCATGGTCCTTGACAGATCTGGATCAGGATCCAGTGGCATGGAGTCCACGACGACCGGAGACCCTTTTCTGCTGCAGCCTTCATCCCCCTTCCCAGCCATTGTGACGCTCCACTAAGGTCAGCCATCGTCCTCCGCCTGTTCCACCGTTGAGGTCTTGGTTGGATTGCTCTTTGTCATGGACCTCCCCCTCGACCTTACCACCATGGGTGGCCCTACCAGGAGCATAGCTCCAGACGGCATCGCTCTCAGGATCTCAGGACCACCCAAGCTGCTCCACCACGACAAGGTGACATTACTGTGCATAACGTTCTCTCTCCAAGACTTCTCCCTTTCAAAATCTGACGCTTGCCTGAAGAAGGGTCTCGACCCGAAACGTCACACATTCCTTCTCTCCAGAGATGCCATCTGACCTGCTGAGTTACTCCAGCTTTTTGTGTCCATCTTCGGTTTAAACCAGCATCCGCAGTTCCTTCCTACACATGCCTTTTGAATACCTGCCATTCTTGGCGGTTCATCTGTGAATAGTCGGTGAATTCCTTATCGCTTAAATCACACATCTATTCAACACTGCACAGTGAGGTTTTACTGTATGTTCTCAGTTCAAAGCACAGAAAATGTTATTTTGACCACTTTGTAGTCTCCTGCTCCAAATCCAATTAATTTGCTCTTGCAAGTTACTTAAAATGTTGGAATTTCAGGCATGGCAACAGAATCCTTCTTCATGGGAAACACTCCTGTAAACATTCTGTCCCATTACAATTCACTATTTTTTTCACCTCAAGTCAAGTCAAGAGAGTTTATTATCATGTGTCCCAGATAGGACAATGAAATTCTTCCTTGCTGCTGCACAACAGAATATTGTAAGCATAAATACAGAACAGTTCAGTTCAATTCAATATACACATAAATAAACAGAAAAAGTGCAATAGGCTGTTACAGTTCAGAGTCTGTTTGTTGGCGAGTTAAATAGCCTGATGGCTGTGGAGAAGAAGCTGTTCCTGAACCTGGATGTAGCAGATCTCAGGCTCCTGTAGCTTCTGTCCGATGGTAGCGGAGAGATGAGTGTGTGGCCAGGATGGTGTGGGTCCTTGATGATGTTGGCAGCCTTTCTGAAGCAGCGACTGCGATAGATCCCTTCGATGGTGGGGAGGTCAGAGCCGATGATGGACTGGGCAGTGTACACGTTTAAGTGCAGCTGACAAAGTGACCACAATGAGTCAACTACTTCCGTAAGGTCTGAAGAAGTGTTTCGGCCCGAAACGTTGCCTATTTCCTTCGCTCCATAGATGCTGCTGTACCCGCTGAGTTTCTCCAGCACTTTTGTCTACCTTCGATTTTCCAGCATCTGCAGTTCCATCTTAAACACTTCCGTAATATAGTTAGTTTTGAATGCTTTTGCTGGAGGAGTCTCAGGTCTATGTCACCCTGTTGGAAGTTTGCTAGCTGTGACATCAACTGCTGCTGGAAGACCACCAACTCGGTGAAAGATGTTCTTTGATCTGCTTGGGTCTCCCAGCAGAGCGAGATGTCCATCGGGAAATGTTGCCGACTGGCCCGCTCCAGACTGCTGGAGTACGTGCTGAGGGACGCACTGATGCTGGGTGCAGCCAACGCCAAGGCTCTGTGGGGGAGGACCACGGTCTAGGGTCCTTCTACTGCTGGATATTGAGGGGGCAGAGTCTGGTGGAGACACCCCCCAAACATCACCCCAGTGAGATCACCCCAGGGGGCCACAAGATTGGCAAGGGTGTTTTCATTAAAGATACTCGGTATGAGATACTGAACACTACTGAGTAGAGTCATTGGGAATCATAGTGTTATATAGCACAGAAACAGGTCCTTTGGCCCAACTCATCCATGCAGATCAAGAAATCCCATCAAAGCTTGTCCCATTTGCCTGCAATTTGGTCAATATCCCACTAATCCATATATCTGTCCAGATGTCTACTGTTAAATCTTGCTATTATATCTACCTCCTCTGGCAGCTCATTCCTTAAACCCACTGCCTTCAGAGTAAAAATATTTCCCCAGAAGACTTCCTATTAAACCTTTCACCTCTCACCCATTGAATGTATATACACTGAGAATGTATGAAGAGTGTTTGGTTTTGTATATTTTTTTTAATTCTGAATGAAGTTTATTTTTGAAATATTAAAAAAAAATCCATGCATGTGAATGATGGGCCTGGACTTGCTGCCAAGTAACATCTCAGTCAGTTGGACATTGCCCACGGCCTATTCGTTATGGAAAAGCTCTTTCAAACCATTCCTTTGATCACGTATCCACCAGGCAGTAACTTTACTTCAGACGTTTAGAGATACAGCAGGGAAACTGGCCATTCAGCCCACCGAGTCCGTGCCGACCAGCGATCACCCGTGCACTAACACTATGACTAGGGACAATCTTACTGAAGCCAATTAGCCTCCAAACCTGTGGGAGGAAACTGGAGCACCCAGAGAGGAGGTACTAACTCCGTACAGACAGCACCCGTAGTCAGGATGGAGCCCGGGTCTCTGGCGCTGTGAGGCAGCAACTCTACCGCTGCGCAGTGGTCAGCATGCTTCGTCCGGCAGGCACTGTGGGACAAGGACGATGGATCCCATGGGCCGTTTCCCAGAGCAGACTGCCCAGTTCATCTGACAGAATCCCTCATCACCAGAAGTCACCAAGTCCTTGCTCAGCTGGAAGTGAGAGAGATCTTCCCAGTTAGATCCATCCTGTCCTGTTGAATTTCACTCCCAACCCACATTGCCTCCTATACCCCAGGGAAAAAAATCCCAGCTTATCCAACTTCTCCTGATAACTCAAAACCTCCAGACCTGTAAGACACTCATAGATCTTTTGTTTGCACACTTTCCAGTTTAATTACATTGTCCCTATAGTCGGGCAACCAGAATTGTACATAGTACTCCAAATGTGGCCTCATCTAAGATTTGTCCAGGTGTAACTTGATGTAGAAACAGGGAGCCGCAGATGCTGGTTTACCAGGGAAAGACACAAAATGCTGAAGTAACAGTGGGTCAGGCAGCATCGCTGGAGATCACAGAGAGGTGATGCTCTGGTTCCCAAACTGAAACATCACCTACCCATGTTCTCCAGAGAAGCTGCCTGACCTGCTGATTTACCCCAGCATTTTGTAACTTGATGTCCCAATTCATGAGAGCAAATGTACTGAAGGCCTACCTCGCCACCTGTCTACCCCCGTCACCACTTTCATGGAGAGATGTACAAGCACGCAGAAGTCTCTCGCTACAACAGCTTCCAAGGCCATGCCGTTTACTGCGCATGACAGAACTTGAAAGATATTCAGGTGGCACAGTGGTAGAGCTGCTGCCTCACAATGCCAGAGACCATTGTTCGATCTTGACCTTGGCCGCAGTCTGCGTGGAGTTTGCATGTTCTCGTGACTGCGTGGACTTCCTCCGGCTGCTCCGGTTTCCTCCCGCAACCCAAAGACATGCTGGGTTTGTAGGTGAATTGGCCCTCAGTGAATTCCCTCGTGTGTAGGGAGTGGATGAGAAAGAGAACAGCAGGTGATCGATGGCCGGTGTGGACTCAGTGGGCCGAAGGGTCTGTTTCCACGCTGTATCTTTCAATCAATGTCAGACGAGGGAACGGTTTTGGAGCTTCACCAACACCACGATAGAAAAACAGAGGAAGACAAAAGAGCAAATGGGAAAATAGTGGGGAAAGGTTCATAAGTTCCAGGAGAAGAATTAGGCCATTCGGCCCATCAAGTCTACTCCGCCATTCAATCATGGCTGATCTATCTTTCCGTCTCAACCCCATTCTCCTGCCTTCTCCCCATAATCCCTGCCACCAGTACTAATCAAGAAAGGTGAAAGCAGAGATAGTTTGGCAATGACATAAGGCCTGAAACCTTCTGGCCCAGTCTGCTGGTATCTGTCAATGCATTCCAGACATGCTAAGCTATTGGTGAAAAATAGAAGCTGGACTACACAATATGCTTTGATGTCCATCTGAAGGTGATCCAATGATCAGATAATTGCCTTAGAAGCATGATATCCAAGTAAGTTGAAACGCCTGGGCAAAGAGACCTAAGGCAATCTTCTCCATTGGAGAAAGACAAACATCTGAATCTGCCAAATCCACATGGCATTTATCGGTAGAGGGAAGTTACATCAGCTACTGGAGATGCAGCGTGGCCCAGAGCTTTGAAAGGTGGGCCAAAAAGTAGCACGCAACACGTTTTTATTTTTCCAAAATTGTTTTTTAAACGTTTCCAGTTTAAACAGACTTTTCACATTCTTCCGAGGTTTGGTAAACCAAACTTTGCAAGAATCACAAACCACGAGCTATGCAGCAAGCTTTTCTGGGAGATTCGCTGAGCACTTGGAAGCCGTGATATATTTGCAGAAGCAACTATGAAAACAAGAGACCAAAATAGTGCAGTGCTCCCTGCTGACAAAGCCAGATTGAACTTCACCAGGGAGACAAATGATCCGAGCATTCAGTGGCGCAATCATATCATGTGTCCCAAATTTTTTCAAACTGAGGTTTTTTTAATATGTTTTTATTAGACAGGATTCCAGAATTCTTTCTCACAGGTTAAGAACAGCTGTGAAAAGGAGATAAATATTCAGAACCGTAGCTGACATTTCATATTAACTGTTCCCTGAAAAGTTTCAACAGTCCACAGCCATGAATTTCAATCAGTTGAATTTATACATAGAAACATAGAAAATAGGTGCAGGAGGAGGCCATTCGGCCCTTCGAGCCAGCACCGCCATTCATTGTGATCATGGCTGATCGTCCCCTATCAATAACCCGTGCCTGCCTTCTCCCCATATCCCTTGACTCCACTAGCCCCTAGAACTCTATCTAACTCTCTCTTAAATCCAGCCAGTAATTTGGCCTCCACTGCCCTCTGTGGCAGGGAATTCGATAAATTCACAACTCTCTGGGTGAAAACGTTTTTTCTCACCTCAGTCTTAAATGACCTCCCCTTTATTCTAAGACTGTGGCTCCTGGTTCTGGACTCGCCCAACATTGGGAACATTTTTCCTGCATCTAGCTTGTCCAGTCCTTTTATAATTTTAGATGTTTCTATAAGATGCTCCTCATCCTTCTAAACTCCAGTCAATACAAGCCTAGTCTTTTCAATCTTTCCTCATATGACAGTCCCGCCATCCCAGGGATCAATCTCGTGAACCTACGCTGCACTGCCTCAATCACAAGGATGTCCTTCCTCAAATTAGGATACCAAAACTGTACACAATACTCCAGATGTGGTCTCACCAGAGCCCTATACAGCTGCAGAAGAACCTCGTTACTACTATACCTATGGCTTTGCCTACATTATCGTTCTCAAGATGCCTTAAAGCCTTCCCAAGCACTGAGTTTTGTTGAATGATGTCAGGCCTGTCAGACATTATCAGATAAGCAGGGTGCCAACTCACCGATGACACTGGAATACAAATGAGATGGACATCTTTACATTTCATAAGTTGATAGGAGTATAGGGGCAGAAATGGGCCATTTGGCCCATCAAGTCCACTCCACCATTCACTCATGGCAATAGAAGAGAAGGGATGAGGACCCATACACCTGTCTATATCGACGGGATGATGGTGGAGTGAGTCAAAAGCTTCAAATTCCTGGGTGTGCTTATTTCTGAAGATCTTTCCTGGAACATTCCTAGCTGTAGCTGTATGCCATGTTGTCACTTGAGGGCAGAGCACCAAGGCAAATTCCTTGTATGTGAATACTTGGCCAATAAACGTACTCATTCATTCATTCATCACACTGCTGCAATTATAAAGAAAGCACGTCAACGCCTCTGGGGAGATTCGGTATGTCAGAGAGGACTCTCTTGAACTTCTACAGGTGTTACAGTAGAGAGCATATCGACTGGTTACATCACGGCCTGGTTCGGCAACTTAAATGCCCAGGAGCGAAGAAGACTGCAATAAGTTGTGACCACTGCCCAGTCCATCACGGGTTCTGACCTCCCCACCATCGAAGGGATTTATCTGTTTATCTACTTATCCCAATCCAACTCCATTTTCTCCTTCGAATTTGTAAGTCGATGGGCTCCTGGCTTGTTCTTTTCCACAGGTCCACATTGCTTACTTTGTCTCTCCACCAGATATTAAGTATTCTCCTAAGGCAGGTGTTAATGAATGTTTGCAGCCTATTAGGGGTGTGTTTTGATGTTTTCCGTGTCTCTGATCCATACAGCTTCACATTTGAGTTAGAGATGCATATTTTAGTGTTGATTGAGTTGTGTTTTGAGCTCCAGATCTTCCTGAGCATGTTAAACACCACCCTAGCCTTATTGATTCTACGTTTTATGCCTGTCTCTGCCCCTCCGGTGATGTCCACAACACTGCCTAGATATGTGAATGTTTCTACCTCCTCTAGAGCAGTGCTGTGCACAAGGATAGGGTTGCTGGTTTTGGAGTGGATCCTCATCACCGGTGTCTTTGCTGTATTGGGTGTGAGACCAAGTTTTGTTGCAGCTTGTGAGATTCTGTCCGTCTTCTCCTGCATTTGTATCTGTGTGTGTGAAAGGAGAGCTGTGTCGTCTGAAAAGTCAAGATCATCCAGCTGCTCCCACATTGTCCACTGTTACGAGATGTTCTTGCTCATATCAAACTCCCGTTCCCTAGAAGAAACTCAGGAGGCATTCAATTCCTTCTCCTGCAGCTCAAGGCGTTTCATTTCAAGCATGAGCTCTTTCTCTCTTAAGGCCCTCTCCTCCTTTTTCATTTCAAGCTCTGATCGGAGCATGAGCTTTCTCTCTCATTTCAAGCTCTTTCTCTCTTATTTCAAGCTCCTTCAATCGAATGAGGTCCCCCATTTCCTGACCAGGCTTTGTAGAAGATAGAGGACTGTCTGCTCCAGCAGGCAATACCCCATTCCTCACCAACGCAGACCATAACTCCGACCTTATAGCCTCTTTCTTCAAATGCTTATCAATAGGCACCTTATCGGTCTCTGCCAGCATACACAAATGTTCCTTGGTACATTTATCAAACAACTCCCGACTAGGAGCCTCAGTAAATTCCTGTACTTTAAACTCCATATCAAATGTAGGACCAAACCACCAGCCAAACCCTGGTCACAAATGTTACCCAAACGGAAGAGAAAAAAAATCCCCTCACAACACAGAACACAGTACCTAACATCCACTGAATTCTATTTCGTTTCCCTTCAGTTGTTTCCATCATGATTCAGTCAATTGCCTGGAGGAACAGAAATAGTGACAATAGACATCCCTGCTTGACCCACCCTGACACTAAAGCTCTGAGAGAGCTGGCCTGCATGCATAACTTTGCATGAGGTTCCATCCTACGAGTTCTTGATTGAGTTTATGATCTTGGTGGGAATTCCATAGTGGTCAGGGAAACTAAAGGTATGAAAAAAATAGTCGTAGTCGTCGTCACCATCATCACCATCATCGAGTTCAAGAGTTCAAGAGAGTTTATTGTCGTGTGTCCCTGACAGGACAATGACATTCTTGCTTTGCTTCAGCACACAGAGCATAGTTGGCATGAATACAGAATAGATCAGTGTGTCCATATACCACACGTAAATACACGGTTGAACAAATAAACTGATAAAGTGCAAATAACAGACAATGGATTATTAATGATCAGAGTTTTGTCCGAGTCAGGTTTAATAGCCTGATGGCTGTGGGGAAGTAGCTATTCCTGAACCTGGTCGTTGCAGTCTTCATCATCATCATCGTTGAAAACATCAACGGTGCCTTATCATGCTACGTACAACAGTGATCGCAACTTTTACTGAAGTGTGATGGCCGTTGGCTCGCTAGAAGCTCATCCGCCCTTTGACAGGTCTTCCTTTTGGTCCTGCTGGGGGTCTACAGCCCTCTCCTCACTTCTGGAATTACATGACCTTAGCTCTAGCCAGCAACATCTTCAGCCCATGTGTTTTTTCACTCATGCTCTGCTTTATCTTCTGTCCCGCGAATCCCCACCACCACCACACTCTACCCCAATCAACACATTATCGATGTTGCTGGGCAAGACAGTCGTGTGAGCCTTGCAACTCCTTGGAGTAAATGGGTGAAAAAATAAAATGGCTTCCTAGGTAATGAACAAAAATAAACCCTTTGGTGTGGTTCAGTTGATGCAAGGATCAACAGGTTTATAAATGATAGAATAGAATACTAGGAGAGGTGTTACGTTTAAGATGAAGCTTTACGTTTCTACTTTGTTCTCATTCTAGTCACTTAAAATCAAAGCAGAAAGGTTCCACACATGGATACAAAGAATTGTAGATGCTAGAATCTTGAGTAAAAAATATAAAGTGCTGGTTGAAAGTCAGGTACGTGGATGGGAAAGGTTTATAGGGATATGGTCCGAGCGCGGGCAGGTGGGACTAACAGAGATGGGGTATCTTGGTTGGCGTGGTCAAGCGGGGCTGAATGAGCTGTCTCCATGCTGTATGGATCTATGGCACTAACCAGCATCATTAATGCAGCCTCATTAATGCTGTCCCCAAGACAAAATAAAAAGCAAAAAGCAACAAGTATACATTGCTGGTGCAACAAAACGTGGCACTTACGAGATTAGGAACTTCAAGATTCTATCTCTGAATAGTGGACAATACTCTAGTTGCTTATTTTAATTCTGATGTGAAACAGTGTTCTTTTGCTGGGAAGTAATTTCCACAAATATGAAGACTTGAGGGATGTTTCTACCAGATGATAACAATCCACTGCAGAAACCTCATCCTGGAAAGGATAACAGGTCCTAAGTTGTGTAGGACGGAACTGCGGATGCTGGTTTAAACCGAAAAATAGACATAAAATGTTGGAGCAATTCAGCAGGTCAGGCTGCATCTCTGGAGAAAAGGAATAGATGACGTTTCGGTTTGAGACCTTTCTTCAGTCTGGAGAAGGGTCTTGACCCTAAACGCCACCTATTCCTTTTCTCCAGAGATGCTGTCTGACCCGCTGACTTACTCCAGGCCCTATGTTGTGTTGCAACACTTAATACCACAGAAAAGTTGCCTTCTCGACTGTGACATCTTTATCAATTTATCTTTATTTCTACCCCTTCTCCACACAGCCCCTACTTTGGTTAAGAACCCTTTGCCAGTCTGGATTAAAAAGCACCAAGCCATTTGTTGGAGGAAGGAACTCCACATATTGATGTTCATAACAAGCCACAAAGTGCTGGAGTAATGCAGCGGGAAAGGCAGCATCTCTGGAGAACATTGATTGGTGGTGTTTTGGGTCAGGACCTACCTTCAGACAGTTTGTAGGGAGGGGATGGCAAAGAAAGCTTGAAGAGAGGAGAGGCAGGAGAGGCAAAGTTCCTTGGATTACTCTGTGCGTGCACCATCAGACTCGGGAACAGCCTTTTCATTATCAGGCTTCGGAATGGTCCTTCCATAAACGAGGGTACTGTCCGATTCAATTCTGCCCCTTTGTGGACATTGGTCTCTGGAAATGCTGAAAACTATATTCTGCACTCTGTATCTTCGCCTTTGCTCTACCTATTGTATTTTAGCTTGATTGTACAAATAACCCTTGTTTTAAAGGACCCCTTTATAACAGACTAGGTGGGACTCGTTGGGTCTCTGCCACACGGGAGGCCTGGTCCCACAACACAACCCATTCCCCAACATTCCACCACTCACCCATAGCCCCCAACTGTGCAGGCGCAGCTCATTTCCCCCCCATCCCCCAGCACTCCCTCCCCCTCCCTCTTCTTTCCCCTCTCCTCCTCCCCTCCCCAATCCCTCCCTCACTCTCCCCCTCCTTTCCCCTACCCTCAGTCGCTCTCTCCCTCCCTCCATAACTGCTTTCCCCTCCCTATCGCTCTATCCCCCACTCCTCACCTCCCTCTATCGCCCCCCACTATCCCTCCTCACCTCCCCACTGCCCTCCTCACCCTCTATTCCCCACTCACTACCGCCCCCACTCCTCTCCCTCTATTCCCCCTCCTTCCCCCCTCTCCCTCCCTACCCCCTCTCCCTCACTCCCCCCACTCTCGCTCCTCACCTCCCCAGGTATTTCCCACTCCCTACCTACCCCCCTCTATTCCCCCTGCTCCCACACTCTCCCTCCTCCTCTCCCCAGGATCTCGAGGTTGCCGCTCCTTCCCCCCGGTCGCAGCTGCTCAAGGTGTGGCCCACTGCGGCTGTGGCTGTGGCCCACTGCGGCTCTGGCTGTGGCCCACTGCGGCTGTGGCTGTGGCCCACTGCTGCTCTGGCTGTGGCTGTGACCCACTGCGGCTGTGGCTGTGGCCCACTGCGGCTCTGGCTGTGGCCCACTGCTGCTCTGGCTGTGGCCCACTGCTGCTCTGGCTGTGGCCCACTGCTGCTCTGGCTGTGGCCCACTGCTGCTCTGGCTGTGGCCCACTGCTGCTCTGGCTGTGGCCCACGGCTGCTCTGGCTGTGGCCCACTGCGGCTGGCTGTGATACACTGCTGCTCTGGCTGTGATACACTGCGGCTCTGGCTGTGACCCACTGCGGCTCTGGCTGTGGCCCACGGCTGCTCTGGCTGTGGCCCACTGCGGCTCTGGCTGTGGCCCACGGCTGCTCTGGCTGTGGCCCACGGCTGCTCTGGCTGTGGCCCACTGCGGCTCTGGCTGTGGCCCACTGCGGCTCTGGCTGTGGCCCACGGCTGCTCTGGCTGTGTCCTGCGGCAGCTGTGACCCACTGCGGCTGTGGCTGTGGCCCACTGCGGCTGTGGCTGTGGCCCACTGCGGCTCTGGCTGTGGCCCACTGCGGCTCTGGCTGTGGCCCACTGCGGCTCTGGCTGTGGCCCACGGCTGCTCTGGCTGTGTCCTGCGGCAGCTGTGGCCGTCCCCTCCGGCCACTCGGCTGACTGGCTGTGGTCGTACAACGCCGGGCAACGCTGGGCGAGGCGGGCGCCGCCGGTAAATGACAGGACAGGAGACAAACCTGCGCATGCAGATGTTTAAAGATTTTCAAACCTTGATAACTTTGAAACTGTTCCACCGATCGGAACAAAAGCTGGTGCACTTGCAGCACAGGAGAATGGTGAGTAAGGTGGCGAAAAATTGTGGCGCTATCGTGTACCGTATTTGCGGAAAGAAAAAAAAAGCAAACCGAAAGAGCACAAGATCAGTTTTAGTTATGTATAGATTTTGGTTGTAGCGGATGGACTTGCCAATGCCTCCCCCAGCTTGAACCCCCTCCGCTCCGCTTCCAGCACTGGCTTACGACGTCACGCCCTGCTCGCAAGGTGCACTAGCGAGCCCTTCTTCACCCACTGCATGGTCCAGTTGTCGAGACTGTAGCGGCAGCTCATGTTACAGCCCCTCAGAGACAGCGTTTCTTCAGACGGTCGACACTGACAATATGTGCTCACCCCCCCCCCCCCCCACAACCACTTCCACCACCTCCTCATCCTCCACCCCAGAGTCCCGACATATTCCACCGTGGAAGATGTCGGTGACTGCAGGGGAGAAGGAGGAGATAGCAGCGGTGGAGCGGGCATAGTGACGGGTGAAAGGGGAGCGAGCCCCACGGTGGCCGTGTGTGTCCTGTCGGGGGTGACGGCCCTATGAAAGCTCTGTCAGCAGGGCTACAATGTGAGCCACAACTATAATCACTTCAACCGGTCAAGCAGGGCTCGCTGGTGCAGACCAGCGGCATCGGCGCTTAGTTTTAAGGTGAAACGCCACAAAGCGCTGGAGTAACTCAGCAGGCTGAATCAGCCTGAAGAAGGACCCCAACGTCACCTATCCATGTTCTCCAGAGATGCTGTCCAACCTGCTGAGTTAAAAAAAAAATCTAAATCATATATGTACAATGCAGGAACTGTGCAACAAATTCTTCCAACATTCACGGAGACTGTGCATACATTCAATTCGTCGTAACTAACTGTTTACACAAAATACACAATTTTACCCCAAACCCTTGCCACTCATGTGGCCCCCTGCCGTGAATTCCCTTCCCTTATTTGAGGGACATCTCCACCACACCCTGCTCCTCAGTGTCCAGCAGTTGAAAGACCCTAGACAGTTGCCCTCCCACCACAGAGCTTTGGCGATGGCTGCACCAAGCTTCAGTGCATCCCCCAGCATGTACTCCTGCAGTCTGCAGCGGGCCTGCTGAGTTACTCCAGCTTTTTGTTTCCATTTGTATGTTAACCATCATCTGCAGTTCTTTATTCCAACTGCTTAAATTGATAATACCGTACTCAGTTATGGCAGGCAATCGGCAATAATTGTGAAGTGGAAGGAAAATGATACATGGTTTCAAATTTGTTTACAAATAAAAAAAACTGAAAAGTGTGGCGTGCAAAAGTATTCAGCCCCCTTTACTCTGATACCCCTAAATAAAATCCAGTGCAACCAATTGCCTTCAGAAGTCACCTAATTAGTAAAATGGAGTCCACTTGTGTGTAATCTAATCTCAGTATAAATACAGCTGTTCTGTGACGGCCTCAGAGGTTTGTTAGAGAACATTAGTGAACAAACAGCATCATGAAACCCAAGGAACACACCAGACAGCTCAGGGATAAAGTTGTGGAGAAGTTTAAAGCAGGGTTAGGTTATAAAAAAGTATCCCAAGCTTTGAACATCTCACGAAGCACTGTTCAATCCATCATCCGAAAATGGAAAGAGTATGGCACAACTGCAAACCTACCAAGACATGGCCGTCCACCTAAACTGACAGGCCGGGCAAGGAGAGCATTGATCAGAGAAGCAGCCAAGAGGCCCATGGTAACTCTGGAGGAGCTGCAGAGATCCACAGCTCAGGTGGGAGAATCTGTCCACAAGACAACTATTAGTCGTGCACTCCACAAATCGGGCCTTTATGGAAGAGTGGCAAGAAGAAAGCCATTATTGAAACAAAGCCATAAGTCCCGTTTGCAGTTTGCCACAAGCCATGTGGGGGACACAGCAAACATGTGGAGGAAGGTGCTCTGGTCTGATGAGACCAAAATTGAAGTTTTTGGCATAAATGCAAAACGCTATGTGTGGCGGAAAACTAACACTGCACATCACCCTCAACACACCATCCCCACTGTGTAACATGGTGGTGGCAGCATCATGCTGTGGGGATGCTTTTCTTCAGCAGAGACAAGGAAACTGGTCAGGGTTGATGGGAAGATGGATGGAGCCAAATACAGGGCAATCTTGGAAGAAAACCTGTAAGAGTCTGCAAAAGACTCGAGACTCGGGCGGAGGTTCACCTTCCAGCAGGCCAACGACCCTAAACATACAGCCAGAGCTACAATGGAATGGTTTATTTCAAAGCATATTCATGTGTTAGAATGGCCCAGTCAAAGTCCAGACCTAAATCCAATTGAGAATCTCTGGCAAGACTTGAAAATTGCTGTTCACAGACGCTCTCAATACAATCTGACTGAGCTTGAGCTATTTTGCGAAGAAGAATGGGCACAAATTTCAGTCTCTAGATGTGCAAAGCTGGTAGAGACATACCCCAAAAGACTTGCAGCTGTAATTGCAGCGAAAGGTGGTTCTACAAAGTATTGATTCAGGGGGGGCTGAATACTTTTGCACGCCACAGTTTTTTATTTGTAATAAAATTTGGAAACCATGTATCATTTTCCTTCCACTTCACAATTATGCACCACTTTGTGTTGGTCTATCACATAAAATCCCAATAAAATACATTTATGTTTATGGTTGTAACATGAGAAAATGTGGAAAAGTTCAAGGGGTATGAAAACTTTTGCAAGCCACTGTATCTGACTTGATTGGATAGCATGCAGAACATGTTAACTTTACATCGATACACGTGACAATGAACCTAAACCCAACACAGACACTCCCCTTGTTTTTTCCACCCTCCTGCTTTGCAACTTAGAACACAGTTGCTTTCTCAGTTTTCTGGTTCCGATGCAAAGGACTCATTCTAAACCAAGGAAAGATTGAAAAGACTAGGCCTGTGTTCACTGGAGTTAAGAAGGATGTGGCGGGGATCTTATAGAAACATATAAAATTATAAAAAGACTGGACACGCTAGATGCAGGAAAAATGTTCCCAATGTTGGGCGAGTCCAGAACCAGAGGCCACAGTCTTGGAATAAAGGGGAGGTCATTTAAGACTGAGGTGAGAAAAAACTTTTTCACCCAGAGAGTTGTGAATTTATGGAAATATGATGGATGATCTCTACAGGGAAAGTTTATTTCTTTCATTTCAGGAATTACAACAAAATTATGGATTACACTCCAAAGAATATTTTAGATATCTACAAATTAGAGATTATGTTAAATCAAATACACCAGATTTTAGGAATAGAAAGACAGAAATTTTAGATGAATGTCTAAATAAACATCTGAATACAGAAAAATTAATATCATATATTTATAATATCTTACTGGAAAATGATTTACCAAATACGGAAAAATATAGACAAGCATGGGAAAACGAATTAGGTCAAACAATTAGTGTAGAAGTATGGAATGAAAGTTTACAACATATACACCACTGCTCATTAAATGCCAGACACTCCTTGATACAATTTAAAGTTATACATAGATTACACTTCTCAAAATCCAAATTAAACAGAATTTTCTCAAATGTTTCCGCTATAGGTGATAAATGTCAACAGTTAGAAGCTAATCTAACGCATTCATTCACAAAATGTACAAAAATTACTAATTTTTGGACAGAAATTTTTAAGATAATCTCGAATGTAGTTAATGCAAATTTAATTCCAGACTCAAAATTAATTATATTAGGAATATTAGAAACGGATCAGCTACTAACAACACAACAAATATTTTTTATTGGTTATAGTTTAATAATTGGTAAAAAATTAATACTAAGATTTTGGAAAGGTCCCATATCCCCCACTATCAAAATGTGGGTTACAGAAATGTCGGAGACACTTCACCTGGAAAGATTAAGACTTGTCCTAATGGACAGGTTAGATCAATTCAGAGGAATATGGTCTCCATTTACTGAATACTTAAAGGGTTAAGGTGGTCCGGTTCGAGGCCCTGACTGAAGCCTGAATGAAGGAATAGATGAAGAATTATATACAATAGATCACGAATATATCTCCAATGAAGAATATCTTGCTTAATACTCCACTCATTTTATTGATTTTTTATTTCTTTCTTGTTTCTTTTTCTTTTTATTATTTCTCTTTATTTCCTACTGTTATAAAATAATAAAAAATATAGAAGTATAAATAAGAATGACTGTAAATTTTAAAAATATTAGAAACATAGAAACATAGAAATTAGGTGCAGGAGTAGGCCATTCAGCCCTTCGAGCCTGCACCGCCATTCAATATGATCATGGCTGATCATCCAACTCAGTATCCCGTACCTGCCTTCTCTCCATACCCTCTGATCCCCTTAGCCACAAGGGCCACATCCAACTCACTCTTAAATATAGCCAATGAACTGGCCTCAACTACCCTCTGTGGCAGAGAGTTCCAGAGACTCACCACTCTCTGTGTGAAGAAAGTCTTTCTCATCTCGGTCTTAAAGGATTTCCCCCTTATCCTTAAGCTGTGACCCCTTGTCCTGGACTTCCCCAACATCGGGAACAATCTTCCTGCATCTAGCCTGTCCAACCCCTTAAGAATTTTGTAAGTTTCTATAAGATCCCCTCTTAATCTCCTAAATTCCAGAGAGTATAAACCGAGTCTATCCAGTCTTTCTTCATAAGACAGTCCTGACATCCCAGGAATCAGTCTGGTGAACCTTCTCTGCACTCCCTCTATGGCAATAATGTCCTTCCTCAGATTTGGAGACCAAAACTGCACGCAATACTCCAGGTGTGGTCTCACCAAGACCCTGTACAACTGAAGTAGAATGTATGTGACGAATAATATGTTTTCTTTTTTTTCGATTTTATATTATTTCTTCTTAATATGTATTTACTTCTAATAAAAATATTTTACAAAAAGAATTTATGGAATTCCCTGCCACAGAGGGCAGTGGAGGCCAAATCACTGGATGGATTTAAGAGAATTAGTTGGAGCTCTAGGGGCTAGTGGAATCAAGGGATGTGGGGAGAAGGCAGGCACGGGTTATTGATTGGGCACGATCAGCCATTGGAAGGGGGCGCTGCATTGCTAGCAGCCTCTGCCTGCAAGCTGTCCGTTTTTTCCTATCTTTTTTTATTTTAGTTTGTTTAAACAGTTTGATTCGCGGATTCTTTAGTTTTTCTGTGTGGGGGAGGGGGGTAGGGTAAGGGGGGAACCGTTTCCTAGTCACTTCCTGGCGAGGATGCGACTACTTCTCCGAGTCCCCCTCCTCGGATCCTACCATCTGGATCGGAGCGGCCTTTCCTACCGGAGACCGAGGACCGGACCAGATCTTCGGCAGCGGCAGCGCGGTGCTGGATTCACCACGGAGCGGGCGATACCTACCTGGATTGCCGTTTGAAACTCCGGAGCGTAGAGCCCGCTGCTCCAACCGAGGAGTTGTGGTTTGTGGAGCTCCCAATGCAGGCGGCGCTGAATTGAACATTGCGGAGTCCCTGGGGCCCTTTGCCGAATCGGAGGTCCGAGCCGCCGATGATGTCCTCCAGTCCCAACGTCGGAGTTCCAACATCCCGGCGAGCGGGCCTGAGCGACAGGCCGCCCGTAGCGGCGACTGCGGAGGGCTTCCGAGGCCCCGTCCACAGGTGAACATCAGGGACATCGAGGAAGATTACTGACTTTGCTGCCTTCCCTCACAGTGGGAAACTTTTGAATCTGCTGTGTGGGGATGTTTTATGTTGAACTCTTTCGCGTGTTGTGTTCTTTATTTTATTGTATGGCTGTATGCAAAAACAAATTTAAGACCTCGGTCTGACAATAAAGTGCCATCGTATCGTATCAGAATGAATGGCGGTGCTGGCTCAAAGGGCCGAATGGCCTCCTCCTGCACCTAATTTCTATGTTTCCATGTTAACCATTTTTTTCCTTCTCAGATATTGCTTGAAATGATGAGAATTTTCAATTATTTTTCAGATTTCCAGCAGCTGCTGTTTTTTGCTACTAGATGTCTAATGCTTCTCCAATATATTCTTGAAATACATGTGTTCAAATGCTTTGTTTCTAATCCATTAGCTAATCTTCCAAACATGCAGCTGCATTTTCACTTGCACCAAAAAACTCAAGGTATTTTTCCCGAACAGGTCTTGAGATATTTTATCTAACCCTTTAGAAATTTGTGAACACGAACATCCTCAGTAATTTATTTTCATTAAGGCACTGCTAGTAGTGACAGCAATTAGTGATGGCAAGATATCCACTTTGAAGGGTCAACAGACTTTAGAGATATATATCTTGGAAACAGACCCTGGAGCCCACCAAGTCCGTGCCGACCATCCTGTACATTAGCCTACACACTAGGGACAACTTACAGAAGCCAATTAACCTGTATGACTTCGGAATGTGGGAGGAAACCAGATCACCCAGAGGAAACCCACGCGGTCACATAGAGAATGTACAAATTCCGTACAGACAGCACCCGTAATCAGGATCAAACCCAGGTGTCTGGCGCTGTAAAGCAGCAACTCTAGTACTGCGCCACCGTGCCGGGCCTACTTGTACTAGGCTTCTTGAACCGGTGTATTAATTCTGATGAATTTACTTTCAGTGCTGTTGAGAAGGACATTCCTACATTTAGGCAGTGATACATTTCCAAGTTACAGTGTTGTTCCCCAATATCTGGGGAAGCTGCAGGAGGTGGTTTCCATTTGCCAAACTCACCACGCTGGTGGTGGTGACAAATGTAACTGCACGGGTAATCATCATCATCATCGGCGGTCACTCGAAACGAGTATGACTGTCCTCTCCTCTCCATCGGGTCGCCTACTTGTGGGTCTGCAGATGTCTGTAGAGGCCGATCTGCATCCACACGCCTTGGTGCAACGTGGGCAGTGGGGACTGGCGGTGGTCGGTAGTTGTCGAGCTCTCTTCTCTAGGTATGTTACAAAACTTACCTTTAGCGGCGCTGCAGTTCTGCCACTGCCCGTGTGCGCGACTTTGGCGCCTTTGAGAGGGGGGCGGGTTTAAAATGCCGTTTACTCCAGACCATTCAAATCGATTAATCTCAGGGGATTTAGTTGCTGAAGAGAAATCGCTCCGACATTTGTTTTATGGAGTTATTTTTAAACTGCGCTGAATAATTTAATTGCTAGAGTGAATTAAAAATCATCTTCTAAAGCCGTGAACACCGACAACGGGACGGATCTCACGTAGGGGACAAAATAAGGTACACCGTTTATTCTTTAAATAAAAACGTGCTTCTTAGGAAGCCTTTAATCAAAATTTCATGTTGCGAAAAGGTGACTTAAAAAATATACAAACCAGCAGTGTTTTTCCTGCCGACTGGGGTTTAGATTCACCACAAACAGCAACATTTCAAACGATCGCGTTCCACAAAATCCCACTCGCAAAATGATTTAAATGGCCATTAATTTATGGGAATTAAACACTAAATTCCTTCAATTTGGCCTATAAATTCATGACAATGAGATTTAAAAATCATGTTATATTGTGAATTCTTGTGTGAATGTTATTTGGACACATAGGCTATTTAAAAATATTAACCTTTCCTTAAGAAATGGATAGATGTTTAGATCTAGTAATTGAATTTTGTAATTAGCTACAATTAGGTAACTAACTAATTATATGCTTTAATTTCAGGTCATCCAAGTAAGATTGTTTCATATTTCTTTCAGAATGCTTCAATCTATAATAACTGAATATTTCATTCAGTTCTCTTAATTTTTAAGAAAGTTATGGGCTTTTGACTGTCCTCGATCACAGCTTTTGTGTTACGTCAATGGAAAAGCAATAGGGAACAAGATGCTAATCTCCGGGTATGAAAATGGCCATAACTTTTTTAATACTGAAGATATGAAAGTGAATTATGTGTCAAATTAAACTTCTTTTTATGCTTTAGCTGATGGGATAAATTTGCAGACTTGATTTTGTAAATCTCAAAATGTTGTAACATTGCTGCCTTCTCTCTCTCCTTACGGTGCTGTCGCCTTGTCTCTGCGGCACGGTGTAGCTCCGTTTCAGCACCTTCCTGCACGGTTTGTCTCCAGGAGCGCCTGTCCAGTGCAAACTGCAGTGTATTTTATGTGTGATAGAGAATGGGGCCATGGCGAATGGGTAACAAGGGCAGGGAACATTTCAGGCAATCAATTGAGTGCCAATCAGGTGGCCCACTTTATCATGTGACCCACACTCATTCAGAAAAGCATTGCAGTGATGGAAAGATTGTAAGGATTCAACACATGGCCACTAACTGATCTTCATAGCCACAGTTTTTTATAGAGATTATCCCATTTTGGTCAATGGTAAACTCTCCAGTTGGTGGGTGACGTTGCGGGTCGAGACACTTCTGAAGGATCTCGACCCAAAACGTCACCCATTCCTTCTCTCCAGAGATGCTGCCCGTCCCGCTGAGTTACTCTAGCAGTTTGTGTCTACCTTTGATTTAAACCAGCATCTGCAGTTCTTCCCTACACACTCTCCAGATTGATGGTGGGAGCTAGTTCAAAATGGTGACATGGTTGAATGTCAGGAGTAAGTAGACACAAGGAATTGCGATGCTGGTTTACAAAGATACAAAGTGCTGGATTAACTCAGCGAGTCAGGCAGCATCTCTGGAGAATGAATGAATGCTTTATTGTCACGTGACAAGTCACAGTGAAACTCCTTGCCTGCATACCCAAGGTATGCAAATAGTCACCACATAAATGGTGCTGACAATGTTATAAATCATCCCGCGCCTGGTCCTCCTTCCTCACGGCGGTCCCCTCACGCCAGGTCCTCCTTTGTTCCTCCCCCCCAGCAGCGGCATCCTCACTCCCACGTGATCCGTCCTTGTCCATCAGTCGGCGCCATCATCGACCTCTCCACCATCGCTGGTGGCTCCCCTCCTGACGCCTCCATGGTGCTGACCCAGACCACAGCCGTGGGCTCCTTCAACCCAGGGGCCTTAAGGCCATAAGAACGTAGGTAGGTGATGTTTTGGTCGAGATCCTGTAAGGCAAGTGGGTATTCATAGTCTGTCCTATGGATGATGATCAGTTCCCAGCATTTGGGTAGAACAGATGCTATCCTTCAAATTATCAACGCAAGCTTGGATATTGTCTCGGTCTTGCTGCAAGCAGGAAAACTATATTCCCATTCTGGGATGCTGAACATCCTAAAATCATTATCCCTTATGGTGTAAGGGAGCTCATTAATGAAACACATGAAGATGGCTATTTATCCAACCCTGTACAAGGAATGTGTAAGAAGGAACTGCAGATGCTGGTTTAAACCAACGATAGACAGGGTCTCGACCCCAAACGTCACCCATTCCTTCTCTCCAGAGATGCAGCCTGTCCCGCTGAGTTACTCCAGCTTTTTGTCTCTATCTCCTGTACAGGGAATGTCTATATAAGCAATCCAAGGCTGGTCACCACCAACCACAGACATTTTTCTCTATGCAAGATGCAAGTTCAACAATTGAAATACTTGCCGCCTCATCAGAACTCACTCGTTTTACAGTACTTCTACATGCAGCCAGTCAAATTCACTCGGCAAGTTTAATCAGTGGCTGTCTGCTTTAATTCATTGTTTGCCTTCACCCACTGTGTCCCTTTACAGCTACTGACTGGACCTTCTCGGAATCTGAAGAGAGAGGTATCATGGTGTTAACAATTATTAAAAGTAGCAAACAGCATGTTCCTGTACTGGAAGAACAGAATTAAAGATTAAAGCTTATGTTAAATCTCCATAGAACCCTGCTTAGATTACAGCTGTGAATAGTGTGGACATCTATAATCTCCGTGTTACAAAAAGGCCGCAGAAAGTGCAGAAAAGGTTTGCTTTGATGGTGCCGAAATCAGGGGTATACAATTATCAGACCAAGAGATCTATATAATTATGGAGACATTTTATAGAATAGTTCCTAGAAGGCCTTGCCTTACCTTGCCTCAATGCCTCATCATGCCTTTCCTTGCCTCAATGCCTTGCTTTGTATTGCATCAATGTGTTGCCTTACCTTGCCATCAATGTCTTAGATTACCTTGCCTTCAATTCCTTTGATTGCCTTGCCTTGCCTTCTATTGCCTTCAATGGTTTGTCCTGCCTTCCATGTCTTACCTTCGATGCCTTCCATGCCTTTCCTTTCCTTGCCTTCCATGCATTGCATTCCATGCCAGGATGCTTCCCCCTCCTGAAGCCGTCCCCCACCCCCGCTGCAAGGCGCTCCCCCCCCATCGGCCCCTGCCTGAAGCCGTCCCGTCCCCAGCTGCAGGATGCACCCCACCGGTCCCCGCCTGAAGACGGTGGGGAGCGGCAGCGGTAGGCCGCAACAGCAATAGGTCACGGCTGCGGTAGGCCACGATAGTGGTAGGCAGCGGCAGTGGTGGGCAGCAGTAGCTGTAGGCCACGGCAGGCTACGACAGTAGGCCATGGCAACGGTAGGCCACAGCAGCGGTAGGCCACGGCAGCGCTCCCCCCGACAGACCCAGCCTGAAGCCGTCCCCCTCCCTGGCTGTAGGACGCTCCCCCATCCGACAGCCCCCTTCCAAAGCCATGCCACTCCCCGGCTGCAGGCGCTCCCCCCCCCACCGGCCCCCGCCTGAAGCCATCCCCCTCCCCCAGCTGCAGAACGCAACAAGAGGTGCAACAAGAAAGAATGGACTGATGACATCTCATCTTTAACGTTTAAATTGTTGTTACATTTTAAGTTATTCACATTTTAAGCTTTAATAAATCCCTTTTCCACTAGCCATGCCCGTCAGCTGCACCTGCGCAGTAATACCTGCGTGTTCTACATCACAATGGGAACCCAATGGGCGGGAATGGCTGCGCCGTCAGTGAGCCGCGAAGAGTGGTTGGGAGGCGGCTGAGTGGGGGATGGAGTGAGTGAAGCTCACTGCCCCACACACCCATCCCCCACAGCCCCCACGTGGAGCCGCCATCCCCCACCGGCCCCCGACAGAAGCTGTCTCCCTCCCCCGGCTGTAGGACGCTCCCAGCGGCCCTCGACAGCCACTGTCTGAGGCCGTCACCCTCTGCCGGCTGCCGGACGCTCTCCCCCCTCCCCCCACCATCCCCGGCAGTCCCCGCCTGAAGCCGTTCCCCCCCCCCCCCCCACCGACCCCCACCTGAAGCCGGCCCCGTCTGCAGGTCCCTGAGCTGGGGGCCCGGTGGGGGGAGGGGGTAACATCCTGCAGCTGTGGACGGGATGGCTTCAGATGTGGGCCGGTGGGGGAGGGAGTGTCCTGCAGCGGGGGACGGCTTCAGGAGGGGGCTGTCAGGGCCCGGGGGGGTGGCGGGGGGAACCCGTCAGCCACGCCGGCGCAGTTAGGGGCTATGGGTGAGTGGTGCAATATTGCATTTGGGGAACGGGTGAATGGTGGAATATTGCGTAGGGGAACGGGTTGCATTGGGGGACCAGGCCTCCCGTGTGACTGGGACCCAACGGGTCCAACTTAGTCTAGTGAACAAATAAATACAAGACGGCCACTAACAAATCCAACAATAAATTCAAGTGGAACATCTTTATTCATTGTTGTGAATGTGGAACATGGTTGGGATGAAAAACTCCAACAATTGAACATGAAAAGAAACACAATGAAGAAAGGAACCAAAATCAATGTTGACATGATGCAGTGAAAACATTCTTGTGTATAATGGTCTGTTTATGTCTAATAAAATTGAATGCAAATAGCTTTTTTTTTTAAACCATGCACAATAATTCCATGACAACAGCAGTTTCAGCAAAAGGTTTTAATTCATACAATTCATACGGCAAGGGCATGAGAACAGCATCATTCATGTTGTGTTTGACAGTGCTAGATTGCTTGCCACATAGATAAATCTCAGACTGAAAAAATTCTGGAATTCTCAAAGATTTCAGACAAAATTACTCTTAAAAATGAGTGTTTCTCCCAAACTGTGGGAGCATTATAGGAATTGTGGAATATGCTGCATTGAAATTCGTGATTGCAAATATGGTGATTTTGGTAGATGATTAAACACTAAGATATTCGGTCCTGCCAACAGAGGCAGAAAACACAAACTACCAAACAATAGGAATCAAACAGGTAACCAAAAAAATACCTGCCAACATTTCATGCTTATCTGTACACAGAAATATTCGTAAAGAATACTGATTAGTGTTACACATATGACAATGACATTCTCACAGAGAGTACACCGTGATTATAATATTTGTGCTTTTAAAGGCCTCTTGAATTATCGCAGAAACTTTGTCCCACTTCAGGTCATCTAGTCCACATCCGATCCTGCAGAGAAAATAGCAATGTTTGTTGTAATAGACCCAGATACTGAGTTAGGCTTCTAATGAAGTTAAAAGCAGTAAACATACCAAATAATATCTGCAGATTGATATAGAAAGGAATATCAGGCCAGATAACAGAGGAGCATTTCAAAGGATGTAACATGGGCAGCCAGGTGAAGGTGTAAGAAGCGAATTCCACCACTCAGGACTATGGTGTCCATAATAATGACCATAATAGAGCTACAGGTCCGCCACCAATCTTCCGCCCACGTTGGTTCCAGAGCCTTTACATATTATCCATTTGGCCGAACCAACAGAGGTTAATGCTTTTGGGGGAGCTGAGATCTGGCCCGCAAAGGCGGTTGTGAAATTTGGATTATGGGAGTGGATCAGCCGGCTTCAGTCGGGTTGGAGTTCCAGAGCCACAGGTGCAAATTCGACCCACCCATTGGCCACTGTCAGCTGTGGGAACGGATCTGCCGGCTCCGACTGGGCCGGAATACCAGAGCCCTGGCCGCCGAAGTCCCAATGAGGTCGAGATCACCCGCCCCAGCCAGCTTGGGCTCCCCATTTTCGGGGGAATTCCGGGGGCAATTTCAGGTGCACTCTCGTGTCCAGATTAAAGGAGGCACCAGGCGATCAGTTGCTGGAAATTCGGTGGTGAACATGCGTTAAAATCGGAACTGCACAATGACGAAGAGGTCTGCTTCAACCTTGGATAACCTCCTGAGTTTGGCAAGTTGAAGTCTGAGGGCAGAGGGAATCTTCCCAGGTTTGATGCAGGAAATCAATAGAATGATAGAAAAACTGAAACTAAATGCACAGAAAGAATAAGGACATGATATTTGGAGACACAATAACTTGCAGCTAGATGCTGGAATCTTGAAATGCTGAAGAAACTCAGCAGGTCAAGCAGCAGTTGTGGAGAGAACGGATGGGCAACATTTCAGGCCAGGATCCTTTTTCAGAGAATATAACATTTGTTGTACAGACCACAATGAAGATTGAAAGAAGACTTAATTGAAGTATGAAGCTTATACAGGTAGAACTAGGACATAATGGTCAATAACTTGGAGGCAGATTTAAGTTAATTGATGGAAGAAATGGGAGGTGTTAAGTTAAAACATCTTCACCCAAATGGCAGAGATGGAACTGGCTGGAGAGTGGTGGAGGCAGAAATCCTCAACACTTCAGTACTTGAGGAATTGTAGTTTCCAGGCAACAGAGTGACAGCTTGGACGCAGAGTAACGTTATTGCCTTCATTTTTGGTAGACATGTCACGTCAAATAATGTTGCCATCAATCTTTGTGATTCTATGACACACTTTGGAACGTTGGTTCTCAATGGAATGGAACTAGGAAGGGTTTCCACAGAATCAGGCTTAAGGAGTGGGAGTCAGTGAACAGGAAGAAAAAATCAACACCTGGAAGATTTCTTTAGCTTTCCAGCCATACAAAGGCTAAAAAGAGATAAATTATGCAACTCAATTATGCCGGAACTCAAACATCACTTCCGTGTTGAGTTGTATGATGTTGCGATTCCTGAATGCCCACCACAACCCAAGCACTGCATAAGGATGGACAGGCAATGAGTTAGATGCTAACATATTTGCACCATCTTTTTTTAGATCTGCCATTGTCCTTCAAATACTTGATTCACCATTCTCCTCTTAAAGCTGGGGTCGCAACCTACGGCCCCCGGGCTGAATGCGGCTCTTAATCCGAAATCATCCGCCCCCCCCCGCAGGCATATTTTTGTCCCTGTAATCATCCGGCCAGCAGACTTCCATCATCTCCGATACCTCCCGGGCCCAGGTGCGGTGACGAAAGAGGCCTGCGCTGGCAGCCGCAATGGCGGAGCCCCCGAGCACCGAGCAGCGCCGAACCGCATCCTACGCAAAGCCGCCGGCACGGCCAGGCACCTTCTGTGACTGGGCAAGGTTGCCGACCCCTGTCTTAGGGCACTCTAGTGCATTATTTTATTCATGTGCTTGGCTGATATTGGAAAAGTACTGTGCTGCAGTAATAACGATAAGAATAAATTAATACAAAAATGTAAAAAAATTCCCAACAATTCCCTCAGAACACGTCTGATTTGACAAACAACGTTGTGTTGGCTTCTAGTTCGGGGTGTGTCACTGCATACAATGAGGCTATCAATATATCTATAAACAGAGCTATATCTTCAGTGAAAAGAAGAAATAAGAGAACCAAAACAACTCCTGGTAGTTTCATCTACTCATTTTAACATTTATTTCATCTGACTTCCTTTGAAACTACAAAACTCCCAACTAGCCAGCTAAAGTTCCAAAATCAGACTCCGCAGATTTCAGAGATCACTCATATCAGCTGTGCTCAGTCTTTATCAAAAGAGCACCTGTCAGCTCTCAACAAGCTGTGTTGTTTCAACACAGTGTTATTTCAAAGCAAGATAATGTCCTTGCATTCTACATTATCAACTTCCTGTGACTGGGACCACATTGCTGTTTCTGAAGACGTTTCATGCAGCCAACACTTGGTTTGTAGTGAGGGTGGTCTTTCTTCCCCATATTCGTGCTTATGCATAAATTCAGGCTCTCCTGTGAAATACATTTAGTGACCTTGTGTCCCCCACACTGGCCTTCAAGGCATCCCACTCTCCCAACGCTGTGGAGGGTAGAGAACAACAAGCTGGGACGGCAGAGAACAACAAGCTGGAAGGAAGAACAAGGATATCTACAAATATTTAAACAGTGTACTATCAATAAATAAATGCATCTATTATTTTTACTTGGGCATTGAGATCCTCAGAATTCCATTAGCCACGCAGTGGTCCTTCATGGCCTTGAGGCTGTTCTGCAGATCATCATATGTAGGCTTATCTGATGCCAGCTTTTTGGTGATCTATAGAGAAATATATCATTTAATATTGGGCATGTTCTGTTAACTGTCTAGGCTGGTAATTATGATCAAGAAGCATAACAAATAAAGATTTTCTAAGATTTATGAGCAAATGCAATGGATCGTGTAGGTTCAGAACATTACCAATCAAGGACCCCCTTACAAAATTGAAGTGGACAAGTAAAATCTTATTGAAACATACGGAATTACTGCAGTGGTTGGTTGCTTTGTTGCTTCCCCTCCCTCAGTTAACTCCAACTAGAGGTCACAGTCTCAGAATAAAGAACTGGCCATTATGCACCACAATGAGAAGAACATCTTCACTAAGAGGATGGTGATTTTTTTTTTTGAATTCTTAACCAAGGTCTAAAAAGCTACAGACAATTAGTATATTCAATAGATAGATTTATAGATATTAAAGGAATCAAAAGATATACAGTCAATATAGGCAAGTGGCACTTCAAAATCGTATTGAATAGCAGGTCTGGCAAGAGGGTTGTGAATCACCTATTCCTGTTTCTATTTTTTATATAGCCTTTGAATGTCACATCCATAACTTGGGAGTTTGGCCTTTGAGGATATACATTGAAATTTGGAATTGAATCAATGTAGCTTAACAGCAAGTCAGTGATTTTTAAGAGGCATTGTGGAGATTTCCATCTGATTAACAAATATAGTGAAAAACCATTGGAACCTGCAGGTATATTACAATCTACAAAGCTAATTGATTATCAAAAGGAACACATTACAAAAGTTAAATACTTTTACAATTTATTATGTATCTTTTTCTAAAATGTTTAAATAAATTCAATAAGCAAATTATGATCTAATTTCATAATTTTTTTTTAAAGTTAGCTCAATTACCAAATAATAGATGTATCTCTGATCTTTCTGAAGCACTGCAAAACTCCCAACTTCTTTTTCTGTAAAAACAAAATACCAATTAAAAATCCTTTTAGCTAACATGAAAATACAATGCCCTGATGACAAATTAATGTGAATAAGACAAAAAGCTGGAGTAACTCAGCGGGTCATGCAGCATCACTGGAGTAAAGGAATAGGTGACGTTTCGGGTCGAGACCCTTCTTCAGACTCAGCAGGAATCAGAGGGGGAGCAGCGAGAGAGGACACAGGATAAGAACAGCATTTGCAGTTCTGTTCCACACATTTTGTCTGCAAGCATCTGCTGTTCCTTCCTACACATTTCATCTGCTCCACTGTGAAATCTCAAGGTAAGCCTACTTTGACGAAGTTCTCCTCTCGCCGACGAGAGTTCTGCATCATCCTCTCTCGCTGCTCCCCTTCTGTGATTCCTCCTGCTTGAGTCGACTCAAAACATCACATATTCCTTTTCTCCTGAGATGCTGTCTGACCCATTGAGTTATTCCAGCTTATTGTGTCTATCTTCAATGTGAATAAGTTTGTTAATAATATCACATAAGCAGGTATGTTTGACTCCCATAAGAAATAATAACGAGGTCCATTTACAATAAGATCAGGATCTAACCCATTGGTTTACAATGATATCCAAACATGGCCACAAAACAAATCGATAGATTTAGTGCAGAGATAGAACTGCACTAAAAGTTTCAAAGGTGTATTTAATGTGCAGATTAGAAATATGATTAAAGTAAACTGTGAATGCTGGAAATTTGTATTGAAATAAAAATGTTGAAACTGCTCAGATCAGGTTGTACAGACAAATGCAGATTTAATGATTTTATCAATAATATATCATCAGAATATATGAGAAGATTTTTTCCACTAAAATGTTAATCATTGATATCCATGTACTATATTGAAACCCCATGAGCAACCAGGGGCCTTTATAAACAAACTCATTAAAGGCTTTTCACTGATGCGATCTTGCTGGCTCGCCACTCCGCTCTGGACCACTTGGACAACAAAAACGCATATGTCAGGCTGTTATTCATTGACTACAGCTCGGTATTTAACACAATCATCCCCTCCAAGCTGGTTACCAAGCTCTCAGATCTGGGTCTCTGCGCATCCCTCTGCAATTTCATCCTCGACTTCCTCATTCACAGACCACAGTCTGTCCGTATTGGTGGAAATCGTCCTCGATAACAATCAGCGCGGGGTCACCTCAAGGCTGCGTGCTCAGCCCCCTGCTGTACTCACTCTATACCCATGACTGCGTAGCCGGACATAGTGTGAACTCCATCATCAAGTTTGCCGACGACACCACTGTTGTGGGACGAATCACAGATGGTGATGAGTCAGAGTATAGAAGTGAGATCGACCGATTGACCAAATGGTGCCAGCACAATAACCTGGCTCTCAACACCAGCAAAACCAAGGAACTGATTGTGGACTTTGAATGAGTAGAATATGGACCCACAATCCCGTTTATATCAACCCCATGAGCAACCCCATGAGATGGTGGAAAAGGTCAAGAAATTCAAATTCCTGGGCGTGCATATTTCCGAGGATTTTTCCTGGCCCCAGAACACTGATGCAATTATAAAGAAAGCACATCAACGCCTCTACTTCCTGAGAAGATTACGGAGAGTCGGTATGTCAAGGAGGACTCTCTCTAACTTCTACAGGTGCACAGTAGAGAGCTTGCTGACTGGTTGCATCGTGGCTTGGTTCGGCAACTCGAGCGTCCAGGAGCGGAAAAGATTGCAGAAAGTTGTGTCCACTGCCCAGTCCATCATCGGCTCTGACCTCCCCACCATCGAAGGGATCTATCACATGACAATAAACTCTCTTGACTTGACTATTAAATCAATCAGAGTTACATATTTAAGTCATATTCAGGGAAATTCAAACACAAATAAGTGACATTGCAATGAGAAGTGTAATTACAATGTATCTGAATATGAATGAAATCTCGTGTATCTGTTTGTATGGCTATGTTTTTATCCTCCTTTGTGCCAAGAGTGTTTTATTATCATATGTCCCAGATAAAACAATACAATTCTTCCTAGCAGCAGCACAACAGAATATATGTAAACATAGTACACACGAACAATAATAGTGTTTATTTGAACAAAGCATTTCCTTTGAGACAATAAAAGCTTTTCCAAAATTTCATATATAATAGGCAAAAAGGAGCTTCAGGTAAAGAAAGATTTTATGCAAGTAACATTATCAATTAACGACAAGTAAAAACCATGGCAATATTTGATATACTAAAATGTTGTTTAAAAAAACAGGGAATAAAAGAAATAATAAAACAGGAGATTAGGTTGACCATTCAAGTGGAAGTCCTGAAAGAAATAACTGCTTTTGAAAGACTAAAGAATTAATTTGATTTAAGAAAATGGCAGAAACGCATCCATTCCTATATTAGATACAAGGAACTGCAGATGCTGGTTTACAACCTAAAAGACATAAAGTGTAGGAGTAACACAGGCAGAATCTCTGGAGAACATGGTCTTCAGAGCTGTTGCCAAACCCGCTGAGTTACTCCAGCACTTGTTTTCTTTCCTATAGTGAAAGATTCAGGTGGATCTAAGTAAACATTCTTCTGGTGAAAGGTTATTTCTAATAATACCAATTTTCTTACTCTGATTCTGTAGTTCCTCGATACATCCATATTTTCTTTTGAACAAGACTGCTACTCCAGCCTCCATGTTACAATCTTCGCCAATGCAATGTGCCAACGCATCCTTTTCTGGGCATGAAAATAAATCACCTTGCACGTAACAGATCTTGAAGCTCTGTATATACCAATGATAAGACATTTTAGATGATTAGAATAATGGAAAACTTGCTGTTCGGTCTTACTTTCTGATTACTTAAAAAAATGTTTTAACATCTCTAGTTTACAAAGCCTTTAAGATAAACAAAACCAGCAAAAGAATAGAAATAGAAAAAGGCTGTTCCGATTAATTTTAGTCTATACTAGACTAAGTGGGACCCTTGGGTGCCAGTCACACGGGAGGCCTGGTCCCCCAACACAACACATTCCCCTATGCAACATTCCACCACTCACCCGTTCCCCAACGCAACCCATCCCTAATACAATATTCCACCACTCATCAATAGCCCCTAACTGCGCAGGCGTGGCCGACAGGTTCCCGTTGTGACGCCCCTGATCCTCCCTCCTCCCTTCAGCCCCCCACTCCACCTCTAGCCCTCCCCCCCCCCCCCCCCCGGTCACACTCACTCCATCCCCCATCAACACTCCCCCACCCCCCCATCCATGCTTAGCGGCTCTCCGGCGGCGCAGCCATTCCCACCCATTGAGTTTCCATTGTGACTTAGAACACGCAGGTATTACCGCGCAGGCGCAGCTGACAGGCATGGCAAGTTGAATAGGGATTTATTAAAGCTTAAAATGTGATTAACTTAAAATATAACAACAATTTAAACGTTAAAGATGAGATTTATTCATTCCTTGTTGCGTTCTGCAGTCGGGTGAGGGGGCTTCAGGCGGGGGCTGTCAGGGGCCGGTGGGAGGAAGTGCATGCAGCCGACGGAAGGTCACGACTGCAGACGGGCTGTTGGGGGTCAGTGCGGGAGGGTGGAGCGTCCTGCGGCCGGGGGACAGCGGGGGGAGGCAGCCGTCCCAGCCCCACCCCCCCCCCCCCACCGGGCCCCGCCTGAAGCCGTCCCCGTCCCCAGCTCAAGGACCTGCTGCTGGGGACGGATTCAACTCGGGGGCCGGTGGGGAGCATCCTGCAGCTGGGGACGGGACTGCTTCAGGCGGGGGCCGGTGGGGTTGCGTCCTACAGCTGGGGGAGGGGGACGGCTTCAGGGGGGCACAGTCGGGGGCCAGTGGGGGAGAGAGAGTCCTGCAGCCAGTGGAGGGGGATGGCTAGAGGCGGGGACTATCGGTGGGTACTAGCGGAGGGGGGGGGGGGGGAGAGCGTCCTGCAGCTAGGGACGGGACAGCTTCAGGCGGGGTCCGGTGGGGGGGGGGAGTGTCCTGCAGTGGGGGAGGGGGACGGCTTCAGGAGGGAGCTGTCAGTGGGCCGGGGGGGGGGGGGGGGGGGGGGAACATCCTGCAGCCGGGGGAGGGGGACGGCTTCAGACGGGGACTGTCGGAAGCCGGTGGAGGAGTGGAAGAGCGTCCTGCAGCCTGGGGAGGGGGAGGGGGACAGCTTCAGGCGGGCGCTGTCCGCGGCCGGTAAGGTTGGGGGGGAGCGTCCTAAAGATGAGATCTAGTCAGTCCATTCTTTCTTGTTGCGCTTATTGTTGCGTTCTGCAGCCGGGGGAGGGGGCTTCAGGCGGGGGCTGTCGGAGGCCGGTGGGAGGAAGCGCCTGCAGCCGGGCGAGGGTCACGGTTTCAGACGTCCTGCGGCCGGTGAAGTGGGACGGTGGGGAGCGCAGCCCTGGCCTGAAGCCGTCACGTCCCCAGCTGCAGGATACTCCCTCGCATCTCCCCCCCACCGGGCCCCACCTGAAGCCGTCCCCAGCTCAGGGTCCTGCAGCTGCGGACGGCCGGTGGGCAGCATCCTGCAGCTGGGGACGGGTCTGCTTCAAGCGTCCTACAACGGGGGAGGGGGGAGGCCTCAGTAGGGGGCTGTCGGGGGCGAAAGAAGGTCCTGCAGCCGAGGGAGTAGGACGGCTTCAGGGGGGAGCTGTCGGGTGCCGGTGGGTTGGGGAGGAACGTCCTGCAACCAGGGAATAGGAGCGGCTTCAGGCGGGAGCTATCGCTGCCGCTGCCTAACGCTGCCGTGGCAGATCGCTGTCTTGGCCTTCCGCTGCCGTGGCCATGGTCTGTCGCTGCCGTGCCCTACCGCTGATGGCTTCAGGGGGGGACCGGTGGGGAGCAGCCTGCAGCTGGGGACGTGGACAGCTTACTGCCTACTGCTGCTTAGCCCTTCCACTGCCGCGGCCTACCGCTGCCGCTTCCCACCGGCTTTAGATGGGGATCGGTGGGAATTGCCCTGCAGCCGGGCGAGGGGAACGGTTTTAGGTGGGGGCTGGTGGGGGGGGGGGGGGGGGGGAATGGAAACAAAGCGTCCTGCATGGGGACGGGGAGAGCTAAGACGGGGGCCGGCGGGAGCATTCTGTAGCCGGGTGACGGGACAGCTTCAGGCGGAGGCCGGTATGGTTGGGGGGGGAGCGTCCTGCAGCCGGCGAAAGGGGCCTTGGGGCGGGGACGGTGGGGATGGCAGCGTCCTGCTGCCGGACGAGGGCAGCGGCTTCAGGCTGGGGATGATGGGGGCCGGTGAGGATGGGGGGAGCGTCCTGCACTCACTCCATCCCGCCTCAACCCACCCCCCCCCCCCCCTGCTCTCTGACGGCGCACCCATTCCCGCACATTGGGTTCCCATTGTGACGTAGAACAACAATTTAAACGTTAAAAATGAGATTTATTCAGTCCATTATTTCTTGTTGCGTCTCTTGTTGCGTTCTGCAGCCGAGGGAGGGGGCTTCAGACGGGGGCTGTCGGCGGCTGGTGGGAGGAAGCGCCTGCAGCCGGACGAGGGTCACGGTTTCAGATTGGGGCTGTCGGTGGTCGGTGGGGGAAGGGGGAGCGTCCTGCGGCCAGGGGAGGGGGACGGTGGGGAGCACAGCCCTGGCCTACCGCGATCTCCTCCCCCCCTTCCGGTTGCACGCCTGAAGCCGTCACGTCCCCAGCTGGAGGATACTCCCCCCCCCCCCCCAGGGGTGGGGACGGCTTCAACTCGAAGGCCGGTGGCGAGCATCCTGCAGCTGGGGACGGGGCTGCATCAGGCGGGGGCCTGTGGGGGGGGGGGGGGGGGGGGGTAGGGGTGGAGGGGGGAGCGTCCTACAGCCGGGTGAGAGGGACGGCTTCAGAAGGGGAATGTCGGGAGGGGGAGGTGTGTCCTGCAGCTGAGGACGGAACAGCTTAAGGCGGGGGGACCGGTGGGGGGAGAGATCATCCTGATGCCGAGGGAGGGGGACGGCTTCAGGCGGGAGCTGTCGAGTATCGGTGGGTTGGGGAGGAGCGTCCTGCAGCCGGGGATGGGGAGCGGCTTCAGGCGGGGGCTATCGCTGCCGCTACCTACCGCTGCCGTGGCAGATCGCTATCATGGCCTACCGCTGCCATGGCCTACCGCTACCGCTCCCCACCGGCTTCAGGCAGGGACCGGTAGGGAACAGCCTGCAGCTGGGGACGTGGACAGTTTCAGGCGGGGACTGGTGCGGGGTGGGGGAGCGTCCTGCAGCTGCGTTCAGGACGGCATCAAGTGAGGGCCGGTGGGGGGGTGGGGGGAGAGTCCCGCAGCTGGGGTGGCTTTAGGCGGGGACCTGCAGGAGCGTCCTGTAGGTCCGGGACGGCTTCAGGCAGGGGCCGGTGGGAATCGCCCTCAAGCCGGGCGAGAGGGACGGTTTCAGGTGGGGACTGGTTGAGGCGGGGTGGGGGGGGGGGGGACACAAAGCGTCCGGCAGCTGTGGACGGGGACAGCTAAGACGGGGTCCGTTCTGTAGCCGGGTGAAGGCTTCAGGCGGAGAGAGTCCAACAGCCAGGGGAGGGGGAACGGGACGGCTTCAGGCTGGGCCTGTCGGGGGCCGTTGCAGGGAGGGGAAGCGCTGCCGAGGCCTACCGCTGCCACTGCCTACTGCTGCTTAGCCCAGCCGCTGTCGTGGCCAACCGCTGCCGCTGCCGCTCCCCACTTCAGGTGGGGACCGGTGGGGTGCATACTGCAGCTGGGGACGGGGACGGCTTCAGGCAGGGCATGTCGGGTGCCAGTGTGGGGGGGGAGGCGGGGAGTGGAGCGCTGCCATGGTCTACTGCTGCCGTGGCCAACCGCTGTGCGGTGGGGTGGGTGGGTGGCTGGGGGGGCGGAACTGGGGTTATGTGGGCGGGTGTGGCGTGGGGGGAGGGGGGAGAGGGTGTGTGGGTTCGGGGGGATGTGTGGGCGGGGGCGTGTGGGGAAGAGGGGAGTGTGGGGAAGGGGGGGTGTGTGGGAGGGGTGTATGTGGGGGAGAGACATGTGTGGGGGAGGGGTGTAAGTGGTGGTGGGGTGTGAGTGGGGGTGTGGGGGAGGGGGTGTGGGTGTGGGGGAGGGGGGTGTGGGTGTGGGGGAGGGGGGTGTGGGCGGGGCGATTTGTGTGGGATGGGGTGGTTGGGGGAGGGGTGTGGGGACGGGAGGTTGCGAGGAGTGTGGGGGCGTTGTGGCGGCGGGAGGGGGGGGTTGTGGGGGCAACGGGAGGGAGAGAGAGAAAAAGGGGTTGTGGGGGAGAGAGGGGTATCACAGGAGTGGGGGGTATCACGGGGGAGGGGGCAGAAGCCAGCGAGGGGGACCAGAGGGGAAGGGGCTGGAGCAGATGGTGTGATGGGAACTCACAGCGGGCGCTGGTCACTGGACATTCTCCTCCGCCGGGATCAGACTCTCCGCTTTCCGTTTGGCGACATCTCCCGCGCCGCTAACGGTCCCTCCGAAAATTGTGTGCGGTTGGAAACCTCTGCCGGCCATCCTCAGCTCTAGTGAAGACGCGATGGCGCAGGAAGGGGCGGACCGTCTGGAATGACTGGAGAAAAGACCAATCCATGCGGCGCTGACTGGCAGAAGAGCAGATCGATCTGCGCACTCACGATTTTAAAGAATTTTAATCCTCGCTACCTTTTATATTAGACCACCGATCGGAACTAAACTTGGTGCACTCATAGCACAGGAAAATGGTGAGTATGCTGGCAAGAAATCGTAGCGCTATCGCGTACCGTTTTTGCGTAAATTGATAGACAGCGCAAACCAGAAGATAACAAGATCAGAGCTTTAGTTATGTATAGATATTAACTGGGTAACTCTAATTACGAGATCATTATTATTGGGCACATAGTCAAAGTATCTCAAGCAATTGCACAATAAACCTTCACAATAAAACATTTCAAAATTCTCTTCAAATGCTCTGATAAATAAGTTTTAGAATAGGAAGTTCTTTCATAGCTGTGTTTTCACGTATTTCAATTACATAACGCAGTATTTCTTTAGCACAAAATGATTTTGAATGCCCAAGAGGAGATAGTTCCCGGCATTTGCAGAGACACGACAGAAGACATTGTGAAATGCACTTGGTCACTGGGATCCATACTTACATTGCCCTCCAGTGGAGTGTCTGCAGAATTAGCCATGTTGTGTCCTTTTCTTTCCGTTAGTCCTTCCTTTATTAAACAGCAAAATAAATATTTTATTAACTCGATTATCCATTATAATTTATTAACTCGATTATCCATTATAATTTTCTGGCTCACCCAGTAGCACCTAAGAATAGACTGGGTGACCAAGAATAGTTTGGTGACTACTGCAGACCTCCCAAACATTTGATTGTCAAAATTCATAATATTTCCCCTCAAAATTCATATTTTTAAATGAAAATTCATAATATGTCGCGGCGCCCTATTCGGGGTCCCATGTCACAAATTCTAAATTGTGAAGAAGTATTTTAAATGCCAAAATGTGAAAAAGGTACATGTATGCTGAAACATTTATAATTCTTTGTTAAACTTTGATAAACTTGGCACTAGACTCACCTTAATTTCTCTCACTTGGGGTTGTTGCCGGCGGCTATGCGCCTGCGCACTGGTGCAGATCAGCGGGCTGCCGGCGGGCGGGTGCGGCACATGCGCACTTGGCCAGGTTGCCGGCGGGTCTGCGCCTGCGCACTGGGTGGGGGTGGGGGTGGGGGGAGAGGCCCGGTGATGGGGCTGCCGCGAGCGGGCCGGCTGCCGGCAAGAAAAGTGCCGCTGATCGCGCGGGCCGGCGCCGCCCGGGCTCTGGGCCGGGCGTGGCGTGGCTCGAAATGGCGCCAGGTCCGGCAACCCTCCCCCACTGCGCACGCGCGGCCACTGGGGCCCGGCAACCCTCCCCCACTGCGCACGCGCGGCCACTGGGGCCCGGCAAAGTGCCGCTGATCGCGCGGGCCGGCAAACCGGGGACACATGGCGCCGGCGTTCACCACGGGAGGAAGAATTTAGCGGGATAATTAGGGTACAAATCGGGATGGCGGGAAGGGAACCTAAAAAGCGGGAATATCCCGCCAAAAAGCGGGATAGTTGGGGAGGTCTGGGAGATAGGCGACGTTTCGGGCTGAGACCCTTCTTCAGACTGGTCAGGGATCAGGGAAACGAGAGATATAGACGGTGATGTGGAGAGATAAGGAACAATGAGTGAAAGATATGCAAAAAAGTATCGATGATAAAGGGAACAAGCCATTGGAAGCTGTTTGTGGTGTGAAAATGAGAAGCTGGTGCGACTGGGGTGGGGGAGGGAGATAGAGATAGAGGGAATGTCAGGGCCCGAGGGCTGAGGGAGAGGTGGGAAGGGGAGGAGACAGCAAGGGTTAACAGAATTGAGAAAATTCAATATTCAAGCCCAAAGGATGCAGACTCCCCAAGCGGAATATGAGGTGCTGTTCCTCCAGCTTGCGGTGTTGCTCACTCTGGCCGTGGAGCAGGCCCAGGACCGAGAGGTCGGATGTGGAATGGGAGGGGGAGTTGAAGTGCTGAGCCACCGGGAGGTCGGGTTGGTTATTACGGACCGAGCGGAGGTGTTCAGCGAAGCGATCGCCAAGCCTCCGCTTGGTCTCACCGATATAGATCATCTGGCATCTGGAGCAGCGGATGCAGTAGATGAGGTTGGAGGAGGTGCAGGTGAACCTCTGTCGGACCTGGAAGGACTGCTTGGGTCCCTGAAAGGAGTGGAGGGGGGAGGTGAAGGGACAAGTGTTGCATTTCTTGCGGTTGCAAGGGAAAGTGCCCGGGGAAGGGGTAGAGTGGGAGGGGAGGGAAGAATGGACAAGGGAGTTGCGGAGGGAGCGGTCTTTGCGGAAGGCAGACAGGGGGGGAGATGGGAAGATGTGGCGGGTGGAGGGGTCACGTTGGAGGTGGCGAAACTGGCGGAGGACTATATGTTGTATTTGCCGGCTGGTGGGGTGAAAGGTGAGGACCAGGGGGACTCTGCCCTGTTTGCGAGTGGGGAATGGGGAGCGAGGGCAGTGTTGCGGGGTATGGAGGAGACCCTGGTGCGAGCCTCATCAATAGTGGGGGAGGGGAATCCCCGTTCTCTGAAGAATGAGGCCATTTGTGATGACCTGGTGTGGAACACCTCATCCTGGGAGCAGATGCGGCGTAGACGGGGGAATTGGGAATAGGGGATGGAGTCCTTACAGGAAGCAGGGTGGGAGGAAGAGTAGTCCAGGTAGCTGTGGGAGTCAGTAGGTTTGTAGTGGATGTCGGTCAGGAGCGTATCACCTGCAATAGAGATGGTGAGGTCAAGGAATGGTAGGGAAGTGTCGGAAATGGTCCAAGTGTATTTGAGTGCCGGATGGAAGTTGGTGGTGAAATGAATGAAGTCAGTCAGTTGTGTGTGGGTGCAGGAGGTGACACCAAAGCAGTCGTCGATGTAACGGAGGTAGAGGTCGGGGATGGGGCCCTGGTACGCCGAGAACAAGGATTGTTCGACGTACCCAACAAAGAGGCAAGCGTAGCTGGGGCCCATGCGTGTCCCCATAGCTACGCCTTGTGTTTGGAGGAAATGGGAGGAATCAAAAGAGAAGTTATTGACAGAGAGAGCAATACAGGCGCCTCCCCTCTCTCCTCCTCTCCTCTCCCCCTCCACACACACACAGAGCGGGTCCGATCTAAGCTATCAATTAAAATAGCAAATTAATTTATTTTAAACTGTCTTTGAAATTATAAGTTAATGTTAAGAATTAGTGATGTTAAGTGACAAATAATTAAATTAAATTAAAACCAATGGAATCTACAACCTGGCAGCTGGGGGGGGGGGGGGGGGGGACGGGACCAGAAGACAGGCTGGGGGGGGGGGGGCAATTGGGCCAGGTGCAAATGCATTGTGAGATCAGCGGGTGGGGCCACCAGACATGCTGGGGGGGGGGGGGGGGGGGGGGGGGGGGGGGGGGGGGGGGGGTTACCACCCCTGTCCATACCTGCCAACATGTGAGATTGAAAAATCGGAATCCTATTAGTCTGACGTCAGTGAGGGCGGGGCACGTGACGTCAGTAAGGGCGGGGCAGGTGACGTCAGTAAGGGGCGGGGCAGGTGACGTCAGTAAGGGGCGGGGCAAGTGACGTCAGTAAGGGGCGGGGTAACGTGACGTCAGTGAGGGCGGGAAAGTGACCTCAGGGGGGTTACACAAAATGCTGGAGAAACTCAGCGGGTGCAGCAACATCTAAGGAGCGAAGGAGATAGGCGACGTTTCGGGTCGAGACCCTTCTCAGTCTGAAGAAGGGTCTCGACCCAAAACGTCGCCTATCTCCTTCGCTCCTTAGATGCTGCTGCACCCGCTGAGTTTCTCCAGCATTTTGTGTAACCCTCGATTCTCCAGCATCTGCAGTTTCTTCGTCAACTCTCAGTTTGTGAGTGTTGGCGAGGCGGGAACGGGCTGGCCCCGACCCGACCTGACGCGCTCGCGGTCACTCACCGGGCTGACAGTCCCCGGCGGCGGCGGCGGCAGCGGCGCTGAGGTGAGGTGACCGGTGAGTGTTGCCCGTCTGGGCCGGACCGGACCATCTCTCCCTGCCCCCTCATCGCCTCTTCCCTGCCCCTGAAGTGATAATGAACGTATTTGGCTTACTACCCCACGGGATGATCGTTGATTTCCCCCTCTCCACCCTCCTCCCCGGTGCCCACCTGACTCGCACCTACTTCTCCCCTGTGCTTCTGAGTCTAGACGCTCCAGCCGTTCCATCCCAATTCCGATTTTTTTGTCTCATATTCCGAGAAAAAAAATCGGGAAAAAAACCACATAGAAAGTTTCTGTGTGGTTTTTTTTTCCGATTTTTTTTCTCGGAATATTGAGACAAAAAATCGGAATTCGGAATTGGGATGGAAAAATCGGAAGAATTCCGCCCAAATCGGAATGGTTGGCAGGTACCCCTGTCCCATTGTGATCAGACATCTGTGAGATGGCGCTGTGACTCATGCAGAAGTTTGATTTTAGTGGGACCACGTGATCTCCCATCCCTGTCCCATTGTGATGTCATATATGTGATTGAGATCCATTGTGATTGGATCTGCGAGGTGGCCCAGTGACTCATGCCGCAGTTTGATTTTTAATTTTTTTGATGTTTTGTGAACAATTTTATTCAAAATCTAGGGAAATAATTAACCAAATCTAGAGGGGGGGATGGTGGAGGAGAGCCGGGCTGCCAAATGAAGAGAGAGAGAGAAGCGGCTTCTGACTGTAAACCGACAACTGGAATGAGCGCGCAGGGCTTCACGAGCTGCGCCAACAGTGATGATACGGTTCAGCGCGCGAGGAGTCGCTGCCCCGAGATCTGTAGAACAAAGAAGCTACAGCGGAACGGAGCTGTAGAATGTTTGTTCTGCAGAACTTTCTCAATATTTCGGCGCCTTTAATCCACAGCGGCGGGGGGCGGGGCCAGGACGCAGGTGGGCCTGGATTGGTCGGCATGTGGGCATTGTGACGTCAGCAGCTGGTGAGAGCTGTTTAGATTTAAAAAATTGAGTTTTGTGAACAATTTTATTCAAAATCTGGCGAAATAATTGACCAAGGAGTGGATTTCCGAACTCATAAGGAAAATCCCTACTGAAATGGTAAAAATCTCTGCGTTTTTGCATCTGGTTTTCGAGGAGATATACGTTTCACATGCAAAATCACACACACACACACACAGTTTTAAAAGTATACTAGACCAAGTGCATCTATTCAGAGATGCTGCCTGTCCCGCTGAGTTACTCCAACATTTGTGGCTATCTTTGGTGTAATCCAGCATCTGCAGTTCCTTTCTACACAAGCTTGTAAAGGGTTAAAATTGTTGAAGAAAAATGATCCAATGTTACAGGCCGGCATAAATAATGTTGCAATGACAAAATGACATGTTGTCATTGTTTTAATTTAATCCCCATAGGGTAGACATGACAGTATGAATTTAAAAATATATCTGAATATACATGAATTTTAAAAACTCCTCAACTAGTTTCAATGTTAAATTTATTTCCTTCCCAATTCATTCTTTCAAAATTTGCTTAAGTTGCTTATTTTATTTACCTTGCTATGCAGTCTCTGAACAGCAAGCAGCACTGTTGCTTCCATCACTTTCAACTCCCAGCCCAGTCACTGTCATCATCAGCATTTTTGTGCAGCTGTAAGCATTCGCGGCTAAAGAAGGGTCTCGACCCGAAACATCACCCATTCCTTCTATCCAGAGATGCTGCCTGTCCCACTGAGTTACTCCAGCATTTGGAGCCTTTCTTCAGCATTTTTCCAATTGCATCTTACTGCCATCTATCCTTACCCTGTCTTTATTCCTACTCAGTTTACAATTTCTTCTCAATCACAACTGCAGTCCTTCTTCCTCACTATCGAACACAAAACTCTCTCACCCTTTTCTACTCTGATTTACTACCCCTGCAATTTGTTTAAACTCCATTTTACAGCAATAATTCTTTGCAGATGAGGAAATTACAATACATTATCCGAACATTTACACAAGATGAAAGGGAGCTCGGTATTAGATCAGGTTTCTTTTATTTATTCATCTGCCAGGTGTGGATGCTGCTAGCAAAGCTGACATTTATTGAACATCTCAAATTACCCCTAAACAGAGGAAGCTGTTAAGATGGGTTTGGAATCTCATTCCGCTCAGACGAGACAAATACAGAATTCAATGAACCTGATAGGTTTTAATTACAATCCATGAGTTTGTGCTGAGAAGTTATTTTATTTAATTTTAGTATTTTAGTTCTAGAGATACAGCATGGAAATAGGCCCTTTGGCCCACCAAGCGTGCAAACTAAGATTACCCATTTAGACTAGTACTATGTGACCGCACTTTCTCATTCACTCCATATCTATCAGGGGCATTTTAAAGAGGCTAATTATCCAAAAAAAATGCACATCTTTTGGGATGTGGGAGAAAACCGGAAGAAGCCGACACAATCACAGGGAGAACATACAAACTCTACACAGACAGTACCTGAGGTCAGTGGAGCTAACCCAGGTCAATGGAGCTGTGAGGTTACAGCTCTACTAGCGGTGCCACTGTGTAATTATTTAATTATGTTATTAATTTAAATTATCCAACTGACATGATGGGATTCAAACTTGTCACTGGATCAATAGCCCAGAATTATGGCTTCTAATCTATCAACTACTATTCTATTATTCCACATATAACTATGGAACTGTATACAGAAAGGAAAGCTAAACACAAGAATAAATAATTGATTTTACAGAGGAACATTAAGACTCTGGAAAAGGGGTTTTGAGAAAATCAGTAACACAAACTCAAAATCTTTCTTCATTCATACTACAATTAGGGAAATTCACTAAATATATCCTGTACTATCAAAACTTAGGGTGAAAGTAAAAAATTGTAAAGGTAAGGGTGAAAATAAAAAAATCTTAGTATTTATGTTTATGCAAATACCTGTCCACAGCAACTAAATTGCCAAGAAGATCCCAAGCACAAGATACCTGTCAGAAAATCTTTACAAACAGCAGCTTTGCAGCTAGCTTAGCTTTCAGTATGCATATTTTATCATAATTTATAATCAACCATGCAAATTCTTTGTTTTTGCTGCTGGTTGTTACTGAAGCATTCATTCCCACAACTGGGGAGAAAAATGCAGAACGCCTTGAATCACATTGGTTGTCAGGGAGTTGCTGGGAAGTCCGAATGACACCGGGCAACATTGCACAAAGAATGTGGAGTATTTGAAGCTTGGTGGACAGCTACAACAATCATAAAGGTTTAAACCACTCTTTAATGAGTAGAAACCAGCAGAGACTGGATGGCTTTTGAATAAATACCCCTTGCTGCTATAAAAAGAGAGAAGCAACAAGAAGGATAACACAAGAACCAATGTATTTTATAAAAAGTACAATGAACTCTTCTCTAGGAGTGTGGGAACAATTTCACATTCCCTTCAGAAGAAAAAGCAAAACTGTAGCCATGGAAATAAGTGGTATTGGCTAGATATTATGAAGATAGCCACAAAAAGCTGGATATTAGTATGGTGGCACATAGGGAATGCATAGAGAATAGAGACTGTACAGAGAATGCTAAGAGATGTTAATGTCATATACAACAGTCACCAGACTGCAAAATATTTTAGTGGATGTGAAGCACTTATGGTTTTGAGATACTTCGTAAAGCAAGTTTGTCCATTGTTTCAAAGTATGACGTAAACAAACAAATATGGCAATCCTATCAAGACTTCAGTTACAAAATGAAACGGTTTAATCTGTAGCTGGGTAATATTGCTAGGAAAAACATTTTACCTTTGGCCTGTTTGTGCCAGTGCAAGAAGCAATCAGGTACCAGTTTCTGGACCACCAGAGACCCGGTTAGTTTCTATCCTGACATTGGGTACTGTCTATGTGGAGTTTGCACTCTGCGACCATGTGGGTTTCCTCCCGCATCCCAAAGCAGGATGGTTGGTGAGTTCATTAGCTTCTGTAAATTTTCCCTAGTGTGAACGGGTGATTGATGGTTGGCTTGGATTTGGTGGGCTGAAGGGCCTGTTTCCAATGTAGTATCTCTAAACTAAACCACTTTTGGTTATGTTGCAAATATCTTCATTCTACACACTTTCTCCAGTTTTTACTTCCAGGTGTTCTTTATTTGTTACTCTAACTATTCTAAATCCTAATGTTTTTGTTTTGATTTCTAACATGGACTTGGTCACTGAGAAATTGTCAGATGCACTTTTTAATATCCATTTTTTTTTAAGAAAACCGTTTAACAATACAATACTCAAATTATGATTGAGTGCTACCAATTACTTTGACATTTGAAACATAATATAATCACAGCTGCTAAAAAGGATTTTTTCTGAGAGAATGTTTAAGAAAGAACTGCAGATGCTTGAAAAATCGAAGGCACACAAAAATGCCGGAGAGACTTAGCAGGTGAGGCAGCATGTATGGAGCAAAGGAATAGGTGACGTTTCGGGTCGAGACCCTTCTTCAGTCTTATTTTGGGAGGGCGGGAAAGAGAAAGGAAGAGATGGAGACAGTAGGCTGTGGGAGAGCTGGGAAGGGGAAGGAGGGAGAAAGCAAGGACTACCTTAAATTGAAGAAGTCAATGTTCATACCGCTGGGGTGTAAACTACCCAAGCAAAATATGAGGTGCTGCTCCGCCAATTTGCGGTGGGACTCACTCTGGCTATGGAGGAGGCCCAAAACAGAGAGGTCGGATTCGGAATGGGAAGTATAAAGAATACAGAGTGCTGAGAAAATAAAGAGTATATTTTGTGTGTAGTATTATGTAATCTTACAACTGACCTGGCATTCATAAAATAAACTAGTTTTCCACAGCCAGAAATAACACAAAGAGCTACAAGACGTTTTTCCTGCTTATTGGATTAGTCCACGTTAGAAATCAAAACAAAAACATTAGGATTTAGAATAGTTAGAGTAACAAATAAAGAACACCTGGAAGTAAAAACTGGAGAAAGTGTGTAGAATGAAGATATTTGCAACATAACCAAAAGTGGTTTAGTTTAGAGATACTACATTGGAAACAGTCCCTTCAGCCCACCAAATCCAAGCTATAAAATTAACTCGGCTAATTTTTAAATACTAGTACATCGACACAAAAAGGCACCTTCATGCTCAAACAAGAATTGCATCATCAAAAGGAAATATGGCTGATGGCAGGCGGCATCAAAAAGGCAATGCAAGAAAAAAATAAGTGATAAGCAACTGTTTATAATTTTGAGGTTTCTTGAAAGAGCCGAAAGGACTTAATGAGACAAAGGAAGTTATAAGATACGGGAGAAATGAAATAAAGTGTGTCTGACATCTTAAGGGGGGGAGAGGGGGAATTAAAAAGTAACTGAGCAAATATTTGACTTGTTTTCTCCAAGTTAAAATTTAACCAAGTAAGTCATGGTTTGCCCATTTGCTCAATAGGTATAATGACAAATTGTGTAACAACGGCGAACAGTGTGCCAATTTGTTGCCCCCTCACCCTCCAAAACTGTGCCCATTTGTTTCAGGGGTTCGTCAAACAAGTCAATTGACGATTTTCAACCAGAAGTGACCGTTGCATTTGCAAACGGAGACAATATTCCCACTCCTTTCTCTGAGGAATGGGTGCCTTTTGAGCATTGATTGAAATGATTTTTTGCGCGTTTATTTATTTATTTTTATTTTTATTTTTTTGCAGAAACACGACTCAAAACATGAAAATGTGTTCTGTGCCTCGAATGTAGAGATATGTAGAGACTGCTTACATGCGGTCAAACAATTTGACGCCAGTTGTTGGGAGCCAAGGCTGCAGATTAAGTGGTCGACGTCAATCTGCCTCCATCAGCCTGCAGGCCGCTTCCTGCCGGCGCCATTTTGTCAACACGACGGACGGTTTTTCGGTCAAATCTGCGTCGCAGGATTTTTAACTCCCATTCAAACCTTTACAGCTAATACCTAGCGGACAACCCGGCGGTCGCCGAGAAAATACGGCGTGTTAAAAAAAAGGGGGGGAAAAGTAGAAACAACAAAGTATTCCCGAGCTTCACTAACCCCACCCACATACCTTGCGCCTATAATCACTCCGGTCAGTATCAGTCCGCGCCCGGGGCTCTATTTTCTTTTCCAGAAGAGTCCTCCGAATCGCGCCGTCAACCGAACCTGCTACCGGAAACTGCACGTCAAGGGGGCGGATTGATGGCGGCTGTGGCCAATCAGTGGGCGAGGCTGGCCGCGGGCAGCCAGTGGCAGCGGGCCGGGGGCGGGGGCTGGCGCCCAGCGGGCTAGGTTGCGGCTGGGCGCCTCCTCCGTGTCAAGTCGGTAGAGAACCCTGTCACCGTCGCTGCGCTAGACAGCATCGAGCGCCATGTTTGTGAGGAGTTAACCACAGCGTTTCAACATTTTCCTTTTTCTTTTTTTGTTGTTGCTCTCGCCAACCAATATCACCAAGAACAAAACCGACGGAAAAAGAGGGGTATCAAACTCTATAGAACCAATACGCAAACAGTTTTAACCAAATAAGAACTCGCGTAAGGTTGAACGCTCTTGTGTTTTTTTCTTTTTTGTAAAAAAGAAAAAATACTGTACTCTTCATCAAATTTGCCGTGAGATTTTTTTAATTTGGTTTTATTTATTTATTTTAAATCAACAGTCACACCAGCAACGTCTCTTGTTGAGACCCTCTCCAGTCTTGTACTGCTTGTGTGGGGGAAATGGCTTTTGAAAGCCTTTTCTCCAACCCCCCAAACCCAGTTGACAAAAATGATGTTCTAAATATGACAGAGTCTGAGCTTGCAGGGAACGAAAGGTCGAGTAACATTCTTATATCTCAACCATTCTGAAATTATTCTTAAAAATTAAGTTTTAACATTGCCATTCTCTTTCTCTTCTCTCTTTTCTCTCTACCTGCTTTAATTTTAAACTTTTGTTTCCGGGGGAAAATCAGCTCCTGGGATGTGAATACTATACAGTTTGTATTTCTCTTTCTCTTTTTACAGTTTAAAAAAAAATGTATGCTGGGTAGGGCTATTATTCCTGTCCTTTTTTTGGAAAAAAAATATAAACAGTTGTGCATGCTTGGCTTTTAAAAAAATATCTAAAACAATATTCATTCGTCCATTTAAAAAACACCTCATTGTGGTAAGTTTTCAAAAATAAGTGAGTTTTTTTCTTTAAATAATGAGGAGGGGGGGGGGGTGGGGAGAGATCTTTTTGATTTATTATGTAGTAACGAGATTTGAATTGTTCTGTCTATTCTGGGTCGACGAAACCTCTTCTCGAAGTCGGGGTGATCCGGTTTCATGCCGTCTTCATGGGATTAGAGCCTCCATTTTGGCAGTGAACCTTTATGTGTGTGACCAATGGTGTGACCGACATGTTAACTTGCAGCATGTTGCCACACTGATATACCCATGAGCACAGAGAAAAGAAGTCCTTCTCCTCCCCTCCCCCCTCCAAAAAAAACTGCTTTTCTAAAAAACAAGCACTTATCACATGGAATAATTTGGAAAACTAAAACGATTAGAGTGTTCTCCTTTTAACCTTGAATTATTTTTAAATTGTTTACTCCCAGACTTGTTACATCAATTTGCCACAGGTCTATTTATAGCATGCCCGAAAACATTTGGTATTGTTCGTTTCTTCTTTCCCTTTGCTTACTGCAGAAGGAAAACTCTTAACAAACAAACATACCCCAGTAACAAAATCTATAACTTTTTTAAAAATAATCGATCTCACGTTAAATAACGCGTGCCGTTTTGGTATATGCAGATCATTTTGCTGTTGCACCCGCTCCCCCCCCCCCCCCGTACTGTCGATAATTGACAGTTTGATACAGGTACTTGTGTTGAGTGCATACATTACTTGTTTTTGTACTACACATTGTGGACTACTGGGACCCCCGTAGCGTCGTCAATTAACTTGGGTTCTCAACTCTCACCCTTCTCACCTCCCTCCCTTGTAAAAAATAAATGAGGTTCCTTGACAACTTCTCAATTCAGACAGCGGTTTCAAATGTGAACTGTTTTCCCAATGGACTAGAGCAGTAGATAGCTTAATTTTAGTCTTGGCAAAAAGTAAATTGACTTAAACTTGAGATTCCTGCAGTATTTTTGATTACAGGCATTTATTCTGCGGAAGGATAGTTGATCTTAATGTTCGTTTTCCATTTCAAAACTACAACAAAATGGTATCATTCATCATCAACAGGTAGTCTCAGTAAACATCAGTTATTAAAATAAAAACACAAATGGTGAGCTCAACCAGGTTGTGAGCTTGGAGATGATACTGTTGTGAGGGGCAGAATAGAATAGTAAATGTGTTTTAAATTTGATTACTCTCTGATTCAGTTCCCTCAAAAGTTGCACTCAGTAATTCGGTTCCACGATTTGCCATGGTGGGATTTAAACCTTTAACCAAAAGCACAAACTGCCAGATCATTATTAAACATGCAAATGGTTTACACCCAAAAGGAGAGATAATCTGTTTGGCTTTCACATGGTTCCAGTGTCACATATTAAAGGTTTGAATCTTAATGCCCGCTGAGGTGACTTAACCAGCTACTTGTTAAATGGGAAATGTAATTTGATGAAACATCCCAAAAGACATTCCCCTACCGTTCACTTTGTACTTTTTAATTTACTAAATGTAACAGATATTCTACCAACATTTATTCTCAATGGTGGGGAAGACATGCCCATCAAATTTAATGTAGTTGGTATCATTCTGGTCCCTTCTGCTAAGTTAGGTGGGAGTAATACTAATATAGGAAATATTTTTTCGCTCAAACTTTCTTCCTTTGTGGCCAAATTATTGTTGGATCTGCATAAAGTCCTAGGTTATTAGTTCATAATATTTTTAGATTAGAAACCAACAGAAGTTGGCCATTTCAATTAAGTCCATGCTGATTGATTTTCAGCCGGAATCACATGCAGAAATTCCTATTTTATTCACGGTCATATCCATAGAGTTCATGTTTTAAAGATGCAAACATTTTTAAAATATGTTTATGCTTAAATTTTCAAAACATTAATATTACAATGGGATACTGTTATTGGCGTGTATGCCTTCAATTAGTGATGGAGTGGACATAAGACTGGTTATCACTTATAGATTATGGTTACCTTTACATAATTCCCTTTGGATATCAACGAGTGCAGAATAGTTTATTGAGAGACGAAGAGCCGTGTCAGTGTGTCCATGTTGTTCAGGTCATTTAAGATGTACAAAAAATATAGGTTCCCAAAAATTTGCTGCCCTACTGAAGACTTTTTTTCTTTTTCTGGGTACTTCTCCATCTATCTCTTTGTTCATAAAGATTGCATTTTCTATGATGGTGTCCTTCCTTCGTTCCAAATTTTGCCATGTTCTCCACCTTGGGGTTAGGACTTGACTGTTGCTGATCTTTGCACAGAATTGTTTTTAAGTGCAACACTCTAATTATCTGAGGCAGCCTTGCATGAATGCGTGCCTGCTTTAAAAAAAAAACAATTACAAAAACCAATAGGGAACAGATTTTTAACCTATTTTCTGTAATAGAATATTACCAACAGTGAGATCATCATGGCTTGGAGCAATTAGGAAATTAAAGACATTAGCTTTTGCAGTTAGCACTTCAAGTAAATTTAATATTAAACATTATTATTAATTTCTCCAAGCTAGTAATGATATTAGACAATCGTGTAGTATACTTGAGGCCAGAAACATTTGCTTAATTATAACCAAAAATGTCGATGTTCATAATGATCTGGTGGATGTAGAATGTAGCAAAACACTAAAATAGGATATTTCCTTTCAGACCATTTATACATTCACAAATGTCCCCAATGCTTTTGTAGGACTAGAATGTATGGTGGGGGGGGGGGTTCTAATGCATTAAATGGCCGTTGTCGTCAGTGTGTTTCTTTTATATTTTCAGATATGAGGCCCCTACCACTTTTCATTATAGTAGACCTTAACAATTCTGTCACATTTAGATGTAGGTTTTAGTGTATGACATTACACCAAATTATTTGTGTGTTGTCGAAGCATGCTAATGAAGTGCAGGTCCACTGATACTGAGATATTTTGTTTGTTAGTTTCCCTTCTTAGTAATGTCACTTCATTCCAATTTTGCTTTTTCCACTCATGTACAAGTTACACATAAATGAGAAATGTGTAATCTAGCAGTATTGACATTGTCTTGATTAAACTTAATACTTTACCTACCAGCCCAAAACTTGTTGCTTCTATGCTCTAAGTATAACAATGAAGTAATCAGGTGGCTCCACATGCTTTGGTATAATTTGCTGCTGGCAGTGGAATTGGTGCTAATTCCCAGGAGCACTTGTCTCCCTTGCCTTGACTGCCCATGTGAAAAATAGCTGATCACAGATGTGCTTCTGTGCTTTAATTGTTGAGCAATATAGAAAGCTAATAATAGTTTTGATTTGCAAGTGAACTTTATTCAGCCTGAAAATTCAATGCAAAATGCAAATACCATTCAGTTGCATTCCATGTTTCCATTTGTTTTTCATTAATAAATCACTTCACTAAACTGCTGAATTCAATTTCAGTGATTGTTGATTGAACTCTATTTGCATGTCTTGAGCATGTACAGTTATTCTCAGCATGGAGCAGAGTTTCTGCTTCTGTTTACTGTTGCCGATATCCTCGGTAATTAGAATCTCTGCACCGTCTGAGGGCAGAACTGGATTTGATGGACTTGATAGCCACATTGACTGATCTGTCAGTTGTTTTATGGGCAACCAGTTGAATAGATACTGGTATGTGGCCAGCTTGGAAGTGACATGAATCTGCTTTCATGTGTAGTGGAAATTGAGATGCATGATTAAATCTGGGGAGATTTATGGGAATATAGATAGATTAGATCAGGATAAGTGTAAAAATAGATACGTGGTGGTTGATGTAGTTCCTTGCTATATTTCGGTGAGATAAGTATATCTTACAATGGAAAATTATGATGGGATTGCAAGAACAAAATATGCTGATTCAGATTGGTACTTCTCTTAATTCAAGTAGTTGAACTTCACGCAGACCCACTATGGGTCTGTACTGAAATTGTACTGCTATAAATGTACGACTACCAAAAATGTTAGGTGAATTTTATTCATAGATTTGATTTCTATAATAGCAGTTACAAATGATAGCAAGTTTGTTGACCTATTGAAAGGTTGACTGAACTGAGATGCAACTAACTGATCTAGTAGCTTGTGCAATTTGCTTGTTCCCATGATTCTTGAATTGAGTGCAAGGGTAATGGTATCTGGGCTATTAATAATAATTGTTTATTTTTAACCTTTCCCATTATGATTTAGTCTTCATGTGCAGCAAACATTTTTGGTCAGGGTCATCTTTTTGTAAAAATTTATGAATGTTGTTAGCTTGTATAATTTTGCAGGTGTTCATTTTCCTGTGATTTGCAGCAAAATTGAAGATTTGAACTCCAAAGTAAAATTGAAAATGTTTTAGTCATTTGAATTAATAGCCTCCAGAATAGCTTTTTTGCTGGGGTATCAAACCATGTATTATTTAACATCACACCCATTTTCAGACAAAGCCTACAATGCAAAGTTCAAAGTTATTAAATGTCCTGTGTATGAATAGAGTGGTACACACAGTTATACATTTGCATAGTCTACATTTAGCTGTCTTGCATTACAACCTATCAGTTGAAACTGAAACACACTTGTTTCATCAGTCATCTGAATCATTCTAATGTACTGTGTACACAGCGTTATAACAGTTCTAAGATGCTTGGAGTTTCTTCATTGTTTTCCACATTGCACTGTGTTAAATAAATAAAGTTAGTTTCCATTTATAACTAACCAATCAAATCACCTTATCAGAACATCTTTTTTGGATATTTGCTTTTGAAATACTATTAGCATGAAAACTTTGGAAAAATGCTTGTTTTTTACATTTTGCAATCTTGAATTTTGAAATAGACTTTTTTTGCCCATTTATAAGTAAATTCACATTTTTGAGAATTATTGCAGACATGAAATTGGGCTGATGTGTTTTTTAACAGAGGGATAATTTTCCCTCTGACCCATCAGTCCTTTTTACTGTAGTCAATTATTTCTTATACTTCAAATTCTCATTTTATTATTTTCATGTTTACTGTATGAGTATATTTCTTGAAAATTAGAAAAGTGAGGAAAACCTTTTTCAAACATGCAAGATACAGAGGGTTTGACAAACAGGTGTTGATATGTTTTCTCTAGTGGCAAAGTCACCAATACAGGGACATATTTATAAAATAAGGCACCTATCATTTAAAATTGATGTGAGGTAAAATTTCCTCTGAGGATTGTGAATATCAGGAATTCGTTGCTTTTAAGGCTGATGAAAGCCAGATCATTAAATATATTTAAGGTGGAAATTAAGGATTGAGGATTATGGGGATAGACACAGAAAAGGAATTTAGGTCTGCATGGATCAGTCATGATTTTCTATTGAATCAGTGCAAACTTGAGGGGCACGATGGCCTACTACTATGTTCTTATGTACTGCTTTTTTGTGCTTTTCTTTTGTTAACAGGACAAAATACAATTTATTTCCATTTTACTTCATCAATATCTAGAATCCTTTGTCTATGCAGCCAAATAACTACATTGTTAATTTACCCCTCAAATTTGCTTTCATATAGTTGGTAAATTTATATGTTTTTGGGTCATGGGAGACATCACCTTTACCCAACCAACATCAAACCCAATTCGTACATTATGTTTGATCTTATTGTTCTAAACAAACATTACAAATTCTCATTCCTCGGATTCTATGCCTACAGTTCTCTCTTCCATGCTGTTGAAGTTTTCAGTCACTTTTACAATTGATGGTTATTCCTATTGCCACGAGCACCATTCTTTACTATTCCATTTGACCCTCCTCAAAATCCAAGATATTGGCATTTTATATTTTTATGCTTCCATTTATTTTTATAGTTTTATATATATTGAACATTTTTTTTTACACTGCTGGTGTTAAATTCTTGGTCAATCTATGTTGTATCATTATATTGGCCACTCTCTTGTGTGACTGATTAGGTTGCATTTATCAAACTTGCTCATCAAATTCTGGGTCAGGATTGTGAATTTACCTCTAAATGCCCCAGGTGAATGATTGATGAACAAATGTATCAGGGAACTGGAAGGAAATTGATTAGTGTGGAGGAACATTGGATGTGTTTCCATCGATAATTAAAAGTAGCAGAGGAGGTCAGTAAGATAAAGAGCTTTGGTTAGTGAAATGATGCTTTCACTAGCCAAAACAATATAAGAGCAGGGAAAATATGCTATGACTGCACCGTGCTAGTCAGATCACAGTTTGCATACCACTTAAAAGGAGGTAACTTTAAAAACATTGAAAATAGGGCAGTAGATGTTGTTCATTTGAACATCAGTAAGGCATTTGACAAGGTCCTGCAAAGTAGTCTGGTCCAGAAGATTAAGGTGCAAGGAATCTTTGAGGCATGTTGACAAACTGGATCCAAAGTCGGTAGGTAACAGGGCTGTGCTGGAAGGATAGTTTTTTTCACTGGAGTTTGTCAATTACACAAGTTGCTGGTGTGTATAGCAAGAGAGATTATTTAAGATGACAGCAGGATATAGATCAGGAAAATTGGGTGGAATGTTATCAAATGGGATTTTATCCCAACAAGTGAGAGACGATGGAGTTTGCAAACTTAAATATAGGTAGGACATACATATACAATAAAAATGTACAGCACTCAGGAATGTTGATGAATAGGTGTACTTTGGGGATCAAGACTGTAATTCCTTAAGTGGCAATACAAGAAGATAGGCTGGTGAAGAAGGCATGTGGCATCCTTGCCTTCATGAGTCAGGGCAGAGAAAACAAACTTTGACATCTTATAGTCCTACAGCACAAAACAAGCCCTCTGGCTCAACTTCCCTGTGCTGACCAAGATGCCCCATCGGTACTAGTCACACCTGCCCGTGTTTAACCCATATTCTTCTAAACCTTTACTATCCATGCACCTGTCTAAATGTGTTTTAAATGTTGTTATATTACCTGTTTCAACTACCACCTGACAGCTCATTCCACACGCCCACTCTGTATGGAAAATGTTGTCCCTTGGGTTCATAAATGTGACGGCATAGATTGGTGGAAGAGTTAGTGGCAACATTAGTAAAATGGTTTTATCTGGGAGTTGCCACACAAAAATGTACTTACTATTGAAATTATACATGTTCAGAATACATTTTGCAATTTAATTTCTGTTGCATAATTGAATTAGTTACAAAAGGTTGCACTTTAGCAAAAGAATAACAATAACAAAAGAATAAACTGTTTTAGACATTTAGTTTTATTGTTATACATGATGGGAGAAAAAGTGATAGGGCTGGACAAGTGTGTGCATGTTTATTAATGTAAAGTATGTGATGAGACTTGTTTTTGAGCCAGTGCTTTGCTGTGTAGATTATAGTGGTCACCATAAAGTGTTCCAGTTCTTGGTGTTATGGGATCAATTTAACTCATTCAATTTCAAAAGCAGTAAAGTCGATCTTGTAGTGTGAGGTTTTTAATAATTTAGTTTAATGTTTTAGATGTGAGCGTCATAGGCAAGGCCAACATTTATTGCCTAACTCTAATTTTCCTTGAAAATGATTGAGCTATATTTGAACAGCTGAGGTCATGCTTGTGACAGTCAATACAATTAGGGATGTTATGCTAGCGTTTAATACAATAATTTACGAAGGGTGATAGATTTCTCAGTAAGAATGGTGTGCCATGCACACAGTTAGCACGTGGTGATGTTCTCTTGTTTGGGCGATACTGCTTGTGGAACAGCCTAGACTAGTAACTGCAGAACATTTGTGAATGATACATATTCTGCTGTCACAATGCATTGATGGTGGAAGAATGAATGTTTGCAATGGTGAGTAGGGTTCCAAGCAAGAGAAGTGCTTTGTCCTGGATGATGTCGATCTCATCGCTATACTTGATCAAGTAATTGGAGGGCATTGCATTACATAGTTGCATAAGTTGAAGTAGGAATAAGCTTTTCAGTTCCTAAAGCCAATGTTACCATTGACCTTCTACAGCCATGAGGGTTAGAGAAATTTTAAAGTTGTACTTCTCACTGGTGAATTTTCTTCTCATCTGTCCTGAATGGCTGATGTTTGTTTAGAAGCTATGACACCTAGTCCTGGATACCTTAACCAAGGAAACAACATCTCTCCATGTTCCCTGTTGAACAATATTTGAATCATACAATTTCTTTTATTTTAAGCTCTAAAGCAGGGGTCTCCAAACTGTGGCCCGCGGGCCACATCCGGCCCACCACAAGACTTTATCCAGCCCGCAGCAAGCTCTTACACGATCCGTGCGGTGGGCTATTTAGCGGGCTTTGTGGTAGCGCAGCTTTAGAGATACAACGCAGAAACGGGCCCTTCGGCCCATTGAAGCGATGTCCTACGCACTAGCCTACACACACTTGGGACAAATTCAATTAACCTGCAAACGTGGAGTGTGGGAGGAAACCAGAGCACCCGGAGAAAACCCATGCAGGTACAAACTCCGTAGTCAGAAACATAGAAATTAGGTGCAGGAGCAGGTCATTCGGCCCTTCGAGCCTGCACCGCCATTCAATATGATCATGGCTGATCATCCAACTCAGTATCCTGTACCTGCCTTCTCTCCATACCACCTGATCCCTTCAGCCACAAGGGCCACATCCAACTCCCTCTTAAATATGGCCAACAAACTGGCCTCAACTACCTTCTGTGGCAGAGAATTCCACAGATTCACCACTCTCTGTGTGAAAAACGATTTTCTCATCTCGGTCCTAAAAGACTTCCCCCTTATCCTTAAACTGTGACCCCTTGTCCTGGACTTCCCCAACATCGGGAACAATCTTCCTTCATCTAGCCTGTCCAACCCCTTAAGAATTTTGTAAGTCTCTATGAGATCACCCCTCAATCTTCTAAATTCCAGCGAGTACAAGCCGAGTCCATCCAGTCTTTCTTCATATGGAAGTCCTGCCATCCCAGGAATCAGTCTGGTGAACCTTCTCTGTATTCCCTCTATGGCAAGAATGTCTTTCCTCAGATTAGGAGACCAAAACTGTACGCAATACTCCAGGTGTGGCCTCACCAATACCCTGTACAACTGCAGTAGAACCTCCCTGCTCCTATACTCAAATCCTTTTGCTATGAATGCCAACATACCATTCGCTTTCTTCACAGCCTGCTGCACCTGCATGCCTACTTTCAATGACTGGTGTACCATGACACCCAGGTCTCGCTGCATCTCCCCTTTTCCTAATCGGTCACCATTCAAATAATAGTCTACCTTCCTGTTTTTCCAACCAAAGTGGATAACCTCACATTTATCCACATTATACTGCATCTGCCATGCATTTGCCCACTCACCCAGTCTATCCAAGTCATCCTGCAGCCTCCTAGCATCCTCCTCACAGCTAACACTGCCCCCCAGCTTCGTGTCATCTTTAAACTTCGAGATGTTGCATTTAATTCCCTCGTCCAAATCATTGATGTATATTGTAAATAGCTGGGGTTCCAGCACTGAGCCTTGCGGCACCCCACTAGTCACTGCCTGCCATCCTGAAAAGGACCCGATCACTCCTACTGTTTGCTTCCTGTCCGCCAGCCAGTTCTCTATCCACAACATAGAGGAACCCGTAGTCAGGATGGAACCCGGGTCTCTGGCGCTGTGAGGCAGCTACTCTACCACTGCGCCACTGTGCCGCTGTGTGTTGGTTGCGTGGGGAGGGGGGGGAGTTAATTGGCGGCAGGGTAGGTGTGTAGCGGTCTTCCCCCGTGAGGGTGACCCGTGAACAGCTCCTGCTCCGGGGTGCCACACTGTCTTGGACCCTTTGACAGGGTCTCCGCCGGCGCGGCCAGGGTAATCCTCCACCTCCCACCCTACCCCTCTCCCCCTCTCTCTCTCTCTCATCTCCTCTCTCTCTCTCTCCTCTCCCACCCTCCCCCTCTCCCACCCTACCCCTCTCCCACCCTACCCCTCTCCCACCCTACCCCTCTCCCACCCTACCCCTCTCCCACCCTACCCCTCTCCCACCCTACCCCTCTCCCACCCTACCCCTCTCCCACCCTACCCTCTCCCCACCCTACCCCTCTCCCACCCTACCCCTCTCCCACCCTACCCCTCTCCCACCCTACCCCTCTCCCACCCTACCCCCACCCTACCCCTCTCCCACCCTACCCCTCTCCCACCCTACCCCTCTCCCCCCTACCCCTCTCCCACCCTACCCCTCTCCCTCCCCCCCTCTCCCTCCCCCCCTCTCCCTCCCCCCATCCCCTCCCCCCCTCTCCCTCCCCCCCTCTCCCTCCCCCCTCTCCCTCCCCCCTCTCCCTCCCCCCCTCTCCCTCCCCCCCTCTCCCTCCCCCCCTCTCCCTCCCCCCCTCTCCCTCCCCCCCTCTCCCTCCCCCCCTCTCCCTCCCTCTCCCTCCCCCCCTCTCCCTCCCCCCCTCTCCCTCCCCCTCCCTCCCCCCCTCCCCCCCCCCTCCCCTCCCCCCCCTCTCCCTCCCCCCCTCTCCCTCCCCCCCTCCCCTCCCCCCCTCCCTCCCCCCCTCTCCCTCCCCCCCCCCTCTCCCCTCCCCCCCTCCCCTCCCCCCCTCCCCCCCCTCCCACCCTCCCCACTCCCTCCCCCCCTCCCCCTCCCTCCCCTCTCCCCCCCTCCCTCCCCCCCCCTCTCCTCCCCCCCTCTCCCTCCCCCCCTCCCCTCCCCCCCTCCCCCCCCCCCTCTCCCTCTCCCCTCCCCCCCCCCCTCCCCCCCTCTCCCCTCCCCCCCCCCCTCTCCCCTCCCCTCCCCCCCTCCCCTCCCCCCCCTCCCCTCCCTCCCCCCCCCTCTCCTCTCCCCCCCTCTCTTAGCTCTGTCTATTGCACACTACCTTTATGTTTAGCAGGCATGGAGTTGTGTGTGGTACATTAGATTGGCATCTCATATTAAGTATACCTAATGATATTTGTAAATGATGAAAATGAAGTGTTTAAGGGTAAAACAGGGGTACCTTTGGAACTTTGGTCATGGGTTACGGCAAGGTGACAGTGATGCTTTTGTATAAATTACTGCTTTGTTTTGGATATTAGTACTTGGGCAAGTTCATGAAAAACAAAGGAGAGGAACAGGGCTTTCTGTTGGATACTGGAGATAATAGCATTGACTGAAGAGAACCTGGCTGTTACAAGATAGAAAGAAAATTAGAAGGTTATGCAGAAGTCTGTAACGAGGTATTCGTGTCATAAAAAATCCAGAACTAGTGTAGGGAGATTCTGCGGAAGGGTCTGCTTCTACGCTGTATCTCTAAACTAAAACAGATCATGGTTATTTATCAAAATAAATTGAATTAAATGTGTTAATTTTGTGTACTACATTTACAATACTTAGACTTTGGCAAATTGGCACCAACCTATCCAGCAAATCGTTGAGTCAGGTGCTATGGTACTATGGAACTTTATAGTGGTAAAGAAATTCTACAGTTAGTTCTAAATCAGTGGGTAATTTAGGTAATAATAGTTCTAGCTCTGGGTTTCAATGATCCTTGGCAACTGGCCTATTCCCACCCCTCTCCCTGTTCTTGTGTTCATTTTGGTTAACATTTGCTGTTAGAACTTAATTAAGGTCTGTTTCACTGGCAAGGAAATGGATGGCAAGAGGCAGTTGAGTCTAAGACCAACATTGACGTCTATGGGGGGGGGGGGGGGGGAACAGATTTTGTGGTGGAGCGAGGGAAATGTTGCTCTAAAATCAGTGACAGCAACAAGATTGATGTTCATTTAACCTTTGTGCACTCCTTTGGACACAGACCATTAACAGAAAGTGTGCTACAATTTCAGTAACAAAATTTAAGGTCAGTGGATTATTCATTTGGGTGCTGGCATAGCTGGCGGTATTTATTGTGCATCCTTATCCCTTGAGGTTGGCAATAAGCAATCATTGCTCCGGCCTTTATATTAAAGAACTTCAGCAATTGCTGCAAGGCCTCCAATTATAGGATTATGTCCCAATGATGGTAAAGGAGTAATTATATGGTTAAATTAACAAACTATCTCCTAAATTGTGTATTCTCCGCTCTGTATGCCAGTTCTGGCCATGACACGCGCAAGAGCATGTGGAGCAGTGGTAGCGATACTGTTGCATTTTCAGAAAGTACACATATCCCCATTATCTGCTCATTTGCCATCTATGTACTCATATGGTCACGGACAGGATAGGTTTATGTACAAGCTGAAACGTAAAATGTTATGTCTGTGGAGGTATTAACAGGTGCATTCTTAGTATCTTTATCAGCATTTTTTTTTTTCGGTTATGTCCATGCTCCTATCCCTTGAGAATAGTGAGGACACAATGTACATGGGCTAGTTTACCTGAATTATCTCTTTAATTGGAAGAGTGATCTGAGTTTTTCATTTTGAGTCTTTTTGCTACTCTACACCCATATGGTAAGTTTCAGAGATGTATCCACATATCTTGACTAGTTGTTAAAAGAAGAAAAAAAACTTTGTTCTGATACATTGGTAGTTATGATCTTTGACAACTGGCTGATATTTTGTAAGGTAGACACAAAATGCTGGAGTAACTCAGCGGGTGAGGCAGCATCTCTGGAGAGAAGGAATGGGCAACATTTCAGGACGAGACCCTTCTTCAGACTACTTGTAATGTCTTGTAAGGTTTTGTATGCATCTTTTACTGAAGCATGCTTTCATAATCAAAAATTAACTCATAAATGATTAATGGAATTCCATGCTATCCCCAAACTGGCTTTGTTTTCAACACCACCACATAAATCCTAAATTAACCTAAATCCATCGCTTTGTTTATTTGTATGAACGTGTTACCAGAATTGCTACAAGAATAATCAGCAGGTTCTGTTTCCAGTTGAACTTTGGTCACCGCAAATATTGTCTTAACAAAGTATGATGTCCAACTCCTTGACATAACAAAATAGACTCGATATGAGAGGGTTATCTGGCCGAACAAGAGAGACAAAGCAGTTTGGATCTATATTCCTTTGTGTGTATAAGAATGAGATATAACCCTATTCAAACATTATAAAGTCTCAAGGGCCTGGCAAGGTAGATATTGAAATAACAAGGAACTGCAGATGCTGGTTTACCAAAGGAAGACACAAATTGCTGGAGAAACTCAGCGTTCCAGGCAGCATCTCTGGAAAACATGGATAGATGACACCCACCTCTCTTTCTTAAACCCCCCCCCCCCCCCCCTTTCAGTCAGTCTGAAGGTGGACATTGAGATGTTTTCACAAGTGGGAGAGTCTTGAATAAAGGGACATAACTGCAAGGTGAGGGGCTGGTGATTAAAACTGAGTTGCGTTTTATCAGAAGAGTGACTCTAGAATGCTGTTGCAGAAAGTGGTGGAGGCGAAGATTATTAGAAATATTTACAGTGATGGGTAAATAGTTGAAGGGACAATGAATTGGGGGTTATGGGGAAACTGACAAGAGAAATTTATGCCTGCACAGATTAGCATAAACTTATGGAATAGCAGGGTGAGCTTGATGGGTCTACTAGCTTACTCTTTGCTTGTTGTGCTAGCTATGGGCATTTTTATTAGGTAATTTGTGTATCTGGTACAGTTTGCTTTTTTTTAATTGTACTATATTTCTTTCATTGTAACAATTTTGTATTGAGGCATGGTTTTGCACAATTTCTGATTGTTGCAAGAGATCAAGAGTCAGCATTAAGCACATGTCTAGTTAGAATTTTGTACAACGGACCATTTTCTGTGGAAGTTTTTTGGAAGAAAGTTCGACAGATTTTTTTTTAAAAGCCAATCTAAATACAACAATATAAAATCTACCCAGCTAAAACTTCAATGATGAATGTGTAAACTTGAGTATGACGTGACTTTTCTATGCTGCTGATAATCGTTTCCACAGGGAGGATGGGGAACTTGAAGATGGGGAAATCGATGATGATGGAGCTGAAGGAAATGAAGTAAAGAAGGAGACAAAAGAAAATGAGAAAGAGGACAAATCGTCCCATAGAAGATCCAAGAAGAAGAGAAAACGTGAGAAAGAAAGAGAAAAGAAAAAGACAAAAAAGAGGAAGAAAGAGAAGCACAAGGTACAGTCATTGTATTACTAGTGTCTTTTGGACTGGTTTACCCGTGTAATTTGGTTACTATAAGGTCATAAGGAATATGAGTAGAATTAGGCCATTTGGCCCATCGTCTGCTCTGCCATTCAAGCATGGCTGATCTATCTCTCCTTCCTAACCCCATTCTCCTATCTTCTCCCCATAATCTCTGACACCCGAACTAATTAAGAATCTATCTATCTCTGCGTTAAATATCCACTGACATGGCCTCCACAGCCTTCTGTGGCAAAGATTCACCACCCTCTGACCAAAGACATTTCTCCTCATCTCCTTCCTCAAAGAATGTCCTTTAATACTGAGGCTATGACCTCTAGTTCTAGGCTCTCCTAGTGGAAACATCCTCTCCACATCCACTCTATCCAAACCTTTCACTATTCTGTATGTATCAATGAGGCCCCCCCTTCATTCCTCTAAACTCCAGTGAGTACAGGCCCAGTGCTGACAAACGCTCATCATAGCGTTCATTCCTGGGGTCATTCATTCCTGGGATCATTCTTGTAAAACTCCTCTGGACCCTCTCCAGAGCAAGCACATTTTCCCTCAGGATTGCTCACAGTATTCCAAATGCGGCCTGACCACGCCTTATAGAGCCTCAACATTGCGTCCCTGTTTTTGTATACAAGCCCTCTTGAAATAAGTGAGTTTGCTTTCTTTACTATCGATTCGACTTGCAGATTAACTTTTGGGAATCCTGCACCAGCACTCCCGAGTCCCTTTGCACCTCCAATTTCTGGATTCTCTCCCCATTTAGAAAATAAGCACCAACTTTATTCCTCTTACCAAAATGCATGAATCCACACTTTGTTACACTATGTCACATCTGCCACTTCTCTGCTCACTCTCCCAATCTGACCAAGTCCTTCTGCAGAGTCCTGCTTTCTCTACACTACCTGCCCCTCCTCCAATTTTTGTATAGTCTGCACACTTTGCCATAAAGCCTTCAATCCCCTCGTCCAAATCATTAATATGCAACGTGAGGCGTAGCGGGCCCAGCACTAACCCTTGTGGAACTGGTCACTGGCAGCCAACCCCCTTTAGAACCGAATAAGCATTCACACTTTTTATATATATTTATATATATATTGGGCCATATTGTACTGAATAAACTTTAATTCCTTTACAGCGGCATTCTCCTTCCAGTGGTGATTCAGACTTCAGCTATGATTCTGATATTGATACTGAAAGATCATACAAGAAAGCTCCTGCGCCCTACAGGGAATATGATGCTCCGTTCCCTGCGGTAGGTAACCAAAAATAGCTAAGATATTTTCAAAGCGCTCTTTTTCTGGTCAGATAGTAAATATATATTTTTTAATGCAATACTTAATTTTGTACAACATAGTTACTTCAACTATGCTGCTGTAAGTAATTTCTGTGTAGTAGATAAAACATGCTTTGAAACTAAAGCATGAATGTGGATCTTTTTAATTTGCTGACCGGGAACTCGAATACGGTGAATGTTGGAGGCGTTTTTTATGTCAAAGTACAATTTTGTTTTAAAAACATAAATTATGGGAAATTGATTTGCTTTGCATACAATTGCATAATAGCAGTTTTAAGCACGTTCTTCTGCCCACACTACTCTTTTCACCTCCTCCCATGCCCAATGTCCTGATTGGTGATATTTACTCTGTTCCAGCACACTTGCTTGTTGTGCATAAATGGATGGGAATGGTATGTCCATGCAGACATACCTATAACGATGAGGATCCAACCCTATGTAAAACAGTCTGAAGAAGGGTCTCCACCCAAAAAGTCACCCATTCCTTCTATCTAGAGATGTTGCCTGTGCAGCTGAGTTACTCCAGCACGTTGTGTCCATCTCCTATGTAAAATAACATTTTTACCCACTTTCATTTAGTGATAGAATTGGGTGTATTTGTTGTTGTGCAGTACATAACTCCCAACAAAATAGCTTTAATAAATTGGTCAGCAATATATTTAGAACACTATATTGTCTTTTGTGTATTCCATTTTTTTGCATTCTGCCACATTTAAAGGTGAAGTTGCAAATATCTATGTATACCATGATACAATAATATGTATGTTTATCTACTGTGACTTGAATAATAAAATGTGGAAAGCATTTAGGGCGTGGCTCAATAGCGCAGCTGGTAGAGCTGCTGCCTCATAGCATGAGAGACCTGGGATCGGTCCTGACCTAGGGCGCTGTCTGTTTGGAGTTTGCACGTTATCCCTGTGATCGTATGGGTTTCCTCCAGGTGCTCTGGTTTCCTCTGATATCCCACAAAATGTGTGGGCCTGTAGGTTAATTGGCCTCTGTAAATTGCCCCTCATGTGAAAGGAGTGGATGAGAAAATGGGATAATGTAGAACTGGTGTGAACGGGTGATCAGTGGCCAGCATTGACTTGGTGGGCTAAAGGGCCATTTTTCATGCTGTATCTCTAAACTAAACATTTGAGAAAGCTCCTGAGGTTAAACAATCCTGGTTTGAAATTCTGCTTTATAATACGTATTGATAATGTTTAAAATGTGAATCTGAAATTGATATGAAGCTGTGTGTTTGGACTTGACTTAGCCTCATTTTGGTTTTAGCATGCTCAAGGACCTGGAAATTACATGAAATCCCCTGCACAGAAACCGTACAATAACAACAATGCTGATAACCGTGACTATGCTGATTATAGTGACTACAGTGAGGAGAAATATGATACATATGAAGAGGAAGAGTGTGATGACTTTGCGAATGAACTGAAACAATACAAGCAGGCAAAGGAAGCCTCAAATGTTATGCCTCCAAAAGGGCCATCAATGGGACAGATGCGGAAACCTGGTATGAAGGATATCCCGATGGGTGAGTTGTGTTTGTTTCTTTAAGACTTTGTATTCCAGAAGTTTAATGGTGTGTATATAGAATTGTATGTGTTACATTTAAATTTAGGTGGCCATTTGTGAATGGGCTGTAAGAACTTGTATTCTATGACAGCTACAAAGTTTAGGTCATTTTCCCCCTCAAACACATTTTAGCACTGCTTAGTGTTTAATTTAGTTTAGTGATACAGCGCAAAAACAGGCTCTTCGGCCCACCGGGTCCGCGCCGACCTGGGGCCCCACACATATCCTGCACACACTAAGGATCATTTACATTTATACCAAGCCAATTAACCTACAAACCTGTACGCCTTTGGAGTGTGGAACGAAACCGAAGATCTTAGAGAAAACCCACGCAGGTCACGGGGAGAATGTACAAACTCCGTATAGACAGCGCCTGTAGTCGGGATCGAACCCGGGTCTCTGGCGCTGTGAGGTAGCAACTCTACCACTGTGCCACCGTGCCGCCCTAAATCTCTAGTGATTATATAATTTGCTCCAAGTAAGTCAAGTGTTGATACGCAAGCTCCTCAATTCTTCATGACTTATTTGAAACCTCACTAAATCTCTGGATTTTCTTAATAGTCTAGAAACATAAAGTAGAAAAAAATCTTCATTGAATTTGCAAATGATTCAATCAGGCATGAAACAAGACAGTCTGAGGAAGGGTCCCGACATGAAACGTCCCCTATCCATGTTCTCCAGAGATATTTCCTGGCCTGCTGAGTTACTCAAACTCGTTTTTTAAAACCTGCATCTGTAATTCCTAGTTTTCTACAGACTTCTCTGTAGTTACTTCCATTGAATTTGTTTTTTCTCCTTCATAATCCCGATTGTATCATCTGAGGGTAGACACAAAATGCTGGAGTAACTCAGTGGGACAGGCAGCATCATCTGAAGTCCATTAGCATGCCCACTGCTGATTAGGCTCATTTTAAAAAAAAAACGTTTTAATTACGCAGCAGACAGAAGGTACTTTTTCTTGGATGAATAAATAAAAAATACTGAAATAAATAACTCCATAAATGATTACTTTTGATTTGATTACTGAACTGAAATACTCTGTCAGGCTTGTTATTTCTCATTTCTTCCGTTACGTAAATAAGAATCTGCCCTGACATCCCCATTAAAAGGGACACAGGTCTGAAAACGTATTTAGTTTGACTAAATGAAAAGATTTACTATGTAAAGATTTCATGCGGGACTTTGTCTGCCAGATGCTTCTGTGATTTGAGGTTTTTTTTAACTGAGAAATGTAATAAGTTGTGGATTTTTTCAAGGTGTCATGCAAAAGGGTAGAGGTCGAGGAATTGGCCGTGGCCGTGCTATACGAGGTCAACCAAAACCGCAACAGAAACGCAAAACCTGGGGACCTGGAAGAGGATCTGATGGTATGATGGATGGCTGTGATGAGGTAAAGAAATGAAAGTTAATCGTTTCTTGTTAACATTTAAAGTGATTTAGTACAGTTAAACCCTTGTTGCAACGAACAATGGGGAGAGAATGGTTTCTCTTATTGCCGATTGTCCGCTATAACCGAGTAAGGGTTTGCCAAGTAAAGGTATAATTGTATAAGCAGTAGAAACAAAGAACTGCAGATGCTTGTTAATATACAAAAGGACACAAAGTGCTGGAGAAACTCAGCAGATCATACAGCATCTCTGGAGAACATTGGCATATATTTGCACAAATCTTCTGCAGCCACTGCAACTCAAACTTTAAACTTCTTTGTATTCAAGTTTGGTTGTATTGGCTCTACTGCTTAATCTAAAACTGGTTCACAATACACTGCAACCAACCAATGCCTTAAAATGCTTCGTGTTGTCAGAGTTCATGATTAATAGGCAATAGACTATTGTCTATAGGTGCAGGAGTAGGCCCTTCGAGCCAGCACCGCCATTCACTGTGATCATGGCTGATTATCCACAATCAGTGCCCCTTTCCTGCCTTCTCCCCATATTCCTTGACTTGGATATCTTTAAGAGCTCCATCTAACTCTCTCTTGAAAGCATCCACAGAATTGGCCTCCACTGCCTTCTGAGGCGAAGAATTCCACAGATTCACAACTATCTGGGTGAAAAGGTTTTTTCTCATTTCTGTTCTAAATGGCCTACCCCTTATTCTTAAGCTGTGGCCCCTGGTTCTGGACTCCCCCATCATCGGGAACATGTTTCCTGCTTCTAGCATGTCCAATCCAATAATCGTATACGTTTCAATAAGATCCCCTCTCATCCTAAATTCCAGTGTATACAATGTATACACTGGTATTCCAGTGTATACAGTTGCTCCATTCTTTCAACATATGACAGTCCGGCCATCCTGGGAATTAACCTTGTAAACCTTTGCTGCACTCCCTCAATAGCAAGAATGTCCTTTTTCAAATTTGGAGACCATAATTGCACACAATACCCGAGTTGTGGTCTCACTAGGGCCCTGTACAACTGTAGAAGGACCTCTTCGCTCCTATACTCAACTCTTCTTGTTATGAAGGCCAACATGCCATTCGCTTTCTTCACTGCCTGCTGTACCTGCTTGCTTACTTTCATTGACTGACGAACAAGGACACCCAAATCTAGTTGTACTCCCCCATTTCCTAATTTGACACCATTCAGATAATAATCTGCCTTCCTGTTTTTGCCACCAAAGTAGATAACCTCACATTTATCCTCATTAAACTGAATGTGCCATGCATCTGCCCACTCACCCATCCTGTCCAAGTCACCCTGCATCCTCATAGCATCCTCCTCACAGTTCACACTGCCACCCAGCTTTGTATCATCTGCAAATTTGCTAATGTTACTCTTAATCCCTTCATCTAGATTATTAATGTATATTGTAAATAGCTGCGGTCCCAGCACCGAGTCTTGCCGTACCCCAATTTGCTACTTTTAAAAAACAATCTTAAAATTAAATTAAATTCCATCATCTTTTTCTGATATTTTGAAATCTTGTTATTTTTATTACAAACCAAATGACACAAACTGATTCAATTTGTAAATCGTCACTACAAAATATTAAACTAAGCAGTTGTCCTTGGAACAAAGTCTCAGATTCCAAATTGTATATGATCCTTTGGTCTGATTAAACCACTGTTCTCTTCCTTTTATTTCTTTGTTTTTTTCTTTATCCATGTAACACAGTCCCTGTAATATATGCTTTAATTTTGCTAGCAAATGAGTTGTGTGATCAAACACCTTTGGAAATCAATTATGTTACTCTTCTAAATGTTTGTGGCGTTCAATGTACTTTTTGTTTCTGTTGGTTTTTCTGCCTATTCTTCAAGTGTTAATAAAATTATCCTAGATTGCAATGGTTTTAAGGCAAGACATTAATATCGATATTTTTTTTACTGTGGTGCATATTTTCAATTGTGACAACATTGATTCTTTGATTTTGTAAATGGTAATTTATTATAGATTTGTAGACTTCTAATTGTCTATGAATTTAATGACTTTGATTTGGAAGTAATAAAACAGTGTGGGGGAGAAATTGTTTTAAGCAGCTTTGCTGATATTCCAGGATGGTTATGGAGGTGCAAATTTTGCCCGAAAAAAGAAGAAAAATCAAGATTATCCATACCATGGCCCAGTTGAAAAGAATAGGAAAGGAGGCATATGCAAGTATTTTCTGGAGGGTCGCTGTACAAGGGTATGTTTCTCATAGTTTATGATGTTTTTAATTGGAGATGGCTATGGTTAAAATAAATTAAAAGTAAAGAGGAGCTTATTTCTCTTGACAATGTAAATGTTACTGTGGTTATTCTTGTGTCATTACATTTTGGGTTTTTTTCCCAACTCTTTGTTCGTGACAGAATTCCCACATCGTTATTAATGGAGAGCATGATTTAAAATATTCATGGCTTGCTATACAATTAACAATATGCTGAACTGGTTAGTTAGTTTAGTTAATAGTATAAATTGCAATCTCCACTAAATGTTGCTGAAAATTCAAAACTCAACTTTATAATTCAAACAAAAATGAGGAGTTTTATACCATATAGCCTGGGCAATCCTTAGCATTTTTTGAACTGTAACTTCATGTTGGATGAGTTCATTAGTCTATATCTTAGCAGCAGTCGCAAGTCATTCAGAGCATCTTTCACTAATGGCACCATGTCCTGTAGATGTTGATTCTTACACACAATTGGGCAGGCCTGCCATAGAAGATGCACAAGAGACAATAATGATTTTACCCTGCTGGAACGTATTTGTCTCAAATTTGCACTTTGTGCACACTTCAAGCGTCATTTGTCTGACAGCAAAAAGACTGAAAACATGATGCAATGATTTCCAACCATGGTGTATGTTTTTATTTGATGTTGTTAACAGGGGGACCAATGCAGATACAGTCATGACGTAGTCATACAAAAGAAGAAGGATATCTGCAAATTCTACCTTAACGGATTTTGTACCAAAGGAGACAACTGCATTTTCATGCATGATATCCTTTTATCTCTTTACTGTTTGAATAACATGTAAACATTATTTTGTTTGTTCTTAAGTTCCTACTCTAATTTAAACAGCTGTTTTAAATAACCCTATAAAATAAATATAGCTGATTATCTGTTGAAACTGAATGAAGCAGTTTATCATTCATCGTACAACATGTACTTCACTTTTTATTTGTGCACTTTTTGTCATTCTCTAATCCATTTTGGGAATCTAAAGTTCTTTGGCTCTGAAATCCTGCTTCTCAGCAAATGTAATACATTCAGAATGAGCTCCACATCTAAAGTTGTTTACAGACTTTTTGAATACATGTAATACATAAAAATTTAATTTGTATAAACTAGTTCCATAACATGAATTGCTTAGTTAGGTTTTAAATAATGAGCACATTTATTCTTCAAGGTCAAAAACTTCTAAGATGTCCTTCTTGTTTTTTTAATGTTCCTTAACGATTTTAATGTACGTGAATACCCGTGTAAATTCTATCATACAGGAGCAATGTGCTATCAAGGTGATAATTGCAAGTTCTCGCATGCTCCACTCACTGACGAAACGAGGGAATTGTTAGACAAGGTTTGTGTGTCAATTAATGTCTTTTTTTTAAACAAAAAAACTATTTCAGAAGTTGCTCTTTCAATTACTTATAGTGGGCAAATGCACCATCTGATATGACATTGTGGTATAGATCACAAATTACAGTTATGTAATCTTAATCAAAATGGTAATAACAACATTGGTAGTTTCAGCACCCTTTTTACTTCTACGGCTGGCCATTTTCATGAATACGAGTGATTATCTGGGATGATTAAGTATTTAAAATCACTATATTGCTTCTGTGTTTAAGTTATTAAACAAAACGCATATGTACCAGTAATTCAAATTTAATCTAATTGAAACATTTTGTTCCATTGGCAACAGTTGAATGGAACGAATCAACAATTTGCTAATGGAACAAAATGTTTCAAATAGATATAAGATTAAATTTGAATTACTGGTATATGTGTTACCTTTAGCTGGATCTTGGAAAGCTGAAAACAAATTCATTGAATCTTACTAGACAAGTGGCCATTTTATGTTTTCATGATTGTTGATTATGTACCCAGCAAGGAATTATTATCGTACTTGAATTTTCCATTCTTGGTAGAATAATACATTCCTTTAGAAAGACATTTTTCTTAAATGTAGTTACAATCTTTAGCTAGGTTAACTGAATGCTTGCTTTTGTAAATCTTGCAAAATTGTTTATTAAAGCTATGTTTGCATGGCTAATATTAATTTCATTTTGTCAGGTGCTGAATAATGAAAATGTAAATTATGATGACAACAAAGACTACGGCAATACCAATGACTTTGATAATTATGAATATGATTATGACTATGTGTATCATGAAGATGATGATAAACTCGAAATAGAAGATCTGAGAAGACATGGCATAAGTCCTCTCCCAAAACCGCCACCTGGGATTGGGTTATTACCAACTCCTCCTCAACCCCCAAACTTTTCTGGTCAAATGCCAATGGGTCCACCGAACGACCAGCCACAGTGCCCTTCTTCCCCAGGGAGGAAGATTCCTTCCATCTTTGATATTGTTGTACAACCAACAGATGTCTTTGCTCACAAGATGGGACTACGGTACGTAGATTTTACGTCTACGGTTGAATTAAAGTCAGTGACTGGATACATGAGTTGCATCATTCAATGCAAGCTGAGTTTAGAATATACTAAAATGTGCTCAGCAAATGGTACTCAATTTAAAGGACTTTCTTTAGACAGCGGGTGGTGAACCTGGAATTCATTGCTTGTGGAGTCCAAGTCGATGGAGATTTTTAAGGCAGAGATTGACAGATTCTTGATTAGTAAATGTTTCAGGTTATGGGGAGAAGGCAGGAGAATAGGGTTGAGAGGGAAATATAGATCAGCCATGATTGAATGGCAGAGTATACTTGATGGGGTGAATGGCCCAATTCTGCTCCTATAACATGAACATGAAATATGCATCCTATATACATCATTGGATAGATAATGATGTGTATAAAACTGCATATTTTTCATTTACAAATGTTTTATTTACTTAAAAGTATCCTAGTTCTAGTAGTTGATCATACACACGAAAACAGGTCCTTTGGCCCAACTTATCCATGCCAACCAAGTTGACCCGTCAAAGCTATTCCTTTTAACATATGCATGTTATCCAGTTTATTGCCACGGTTTGATGCATTCATGTTGGAACTGGAATTGAGGTCTAGCCAAACTTTGGAACAAAGTGGCAGGGAATCCTGTAATAATGTGCATCACTCTGTTACTTGGGAGTATAACGAGGATGATTTAATTGGCATTCATATTCAAGAATAAAAAATAGTAAAAGAAAATTAGCCTGCGTTGCTATAAATGGTTGGCAATAATGATATTTGGCAGTAATTTGAATTGTTATTATTTGCTTCTGAGAGCTTTTCAATTGTTCAATTATTTTCTCCTAGGCCCCAGTTTTATAACAGCACATCACCCCAACATCCTCCATTTGACGAAGACCAACCACCTCCGCCTCAGATGTTTGGATCAGGTCCTGGTCCTGATCAAAACATGATGCCTCCAGGATCCAACGGGCCTCCAGGTTCTCCAGGTGGTTTTGGTCCTCCAGGCCCTGTGGCTCCACATAATATGTCAGTTCCACAAGGCATGTCTGGGCCCATCATGCCACCAAGCTTACCTGGACAGCCAGGTTTACAGGACCAAGCTGAAGCACCAGTTCCCCCAGGACATCTAGGTCCACCTCCCCCACCAGGATTTCCAGGTCCGCTGATAAATCAAAGACCAAATGGAGCTCCAGGTCAGATGGGATTTCAAGGACCTATGATGAACATGCCCATGGAGCATCAGGTACCACCGCCATCACAAAATCAAACTCGCCCACAGTTTCCACCTGATGGACCTCAAACAATGCAACAAGACGTTGCATACCAGCAAGACATGTCATACCAACAAGATATGGCATACCAACAAGACATCCCATACCAGCAGATCCAAAACCCGGTGGACTTCTACAGCTCTTACTATTCGCAGCAAGCCGTGCATAATTTGGAGACAGAAAATCATCTGGGAGGTACGGCGTGATCGTTTCTTAATTGAAGATTGGAAAATTGTATGAAACGTTTTTTTTTTCCAGATCGAATTGGGAGATCAAAATTCACCTTCGACTAGATGCAGCGACTCTGCTACAGTTGGAACAGAATTTACCACTGGAATAGCTGCTCAAGCAAGAGTTTCAAATGAGAATCAAATTATTTTTTGTTTGAAAATGCTGTCATGAAGGAGAAAAGGAATGAAAGGTTGTGCTGAGAGGTCTAACAATAAGAGCAAGTTCAGGTGGAGCATGAACAACTTAGATGTGTTAAGTAGCCTAGATTTTGTACTTTGTAATCTTTGCAGTTTGATACAGCCGTTTCAGTGGGAAGATAATACTGATTTAATTGCTTTCTAATTTGGCATTGTGGTGGTGTGCTGCACCACCATAAAAGAAAATCCCTGCTTGTAATTGTCTTGGTACTGAATTAAGTACCTTCACTGCCTTGCGATCCAGTATGTAGGCAAGCAATTTAACGTTTTAATGTTGCATCATATGAAGGCATGGTTAAAGATTCCTCGCTGGTTAACTGGGACAGGAAGATGTAGAGTAGAGATAAATCTGAGCTACTTAAAGGTGCAACACAATTTAACTGGAAAAGATGTTTGTTTATCGAAAAATATAAATGCAGCTAGTCGGTGATCTACGGGCAATGTATTACTGACTTATGAAGAAAGTTTTGTTTTGTTTTTAAAATATGCAGATGGAGTATCAAATTCAGCATCTGAGCAGAGAGATCATCAGTCTTTCCTGGGCACAGATGATTCAAGAGAAAGTGACACTGAATCAGATGCCAGCAGTTCAACAGGTCGTAAGCCTACTGTTAATGTTCCAGACTTCCTCCCAGCCAAACAAAAAGCCCTGTTTCTCAGAATTAAGCAGAAACAGCAGGAAGAGGGAGGGTCTGACAATAAACAGTCACATTTGCAACAGAGCAGAGATGAAGGTTAGTCTTAAAATATGCTGTTAACTTAAGGCTTTATGGTCACATGTCTTAATTCTGATTTACTAATGTACATAAGGGAAGAAAATTCACTGCTACCCTGTCCGGCCTATGTGCGTCCAGACCGATCGAAGAGCTATTGACTCCTACCCCTTGAAATGACCCAGCAAGAGACCCGATTCCACAGGCAACTTTTTTTCCCTTATGCCAGCCGGGCAACCTTGCCAGCTTTTTAGGTTGCCAAATGACAGTTTAGGTGGTCATTTAAGACGGTTTGCATGACGCGTGCGATAATGTGCTCGGACGAAGTGCGTAGTTACCAGTCGGAATTATGCTCAATGAAGCATTCACATATTATGTTCAAGATGGAACTGCAGATGCTGGAAAATCAAAGGTAGACAAAAGTGCTGGAGAAACTCAGTGGGTGCAGCAGCATCTAAGGAGCGAAGGAAATAGGCAACATTTCAGGCTGAAACCCATCAGTCTGAAGAAGGGTTTCGGCCCGAAACATTGCCTATTTCCTTCGCTCCATAGATGCTGCGCATCCGCTGAGTTTCTCCAGCACTTTTGTCTACATTCACATATTATTTCTGCTTCAAATAACTCACAAACTAAACATTCACCAATCAAGACATGATATATACCACAATGACATGCAGCAAAATTATTAAACAATATCTCAACTCTTTTTACACATTGCAATTAATGCAATTTCTATTAGTTCTTTCCACTTCCAAACAAAAATGTGGTTGGATTATTCAGCGTATGATCAACCTGTGTCAATAAATCCATGGTAACATATATGCTTAACCATGCACACTACAGATTGATACAAGCATGTTTTCTGTGAAGGACTGAAAATTACCATGACATGGCCATAGCATGGGTCGTTATTGCTATTGGTACAGAAACACTCTCGCTTCCCACATAATTTATCCATAACAAAATATATAGGTTGCAAGGAAATTTCTATAGGCATTTTATGATAATAGCTGTTAAAACCGACATACCCATTTGACAGGTTAAACATTACACTAACTGACAAGAGATGGCCAAAGAACATAACTGCAGTAAATGTTCTTTTGGTAATATGTTTAAAGGTGTCAAAAGAAGTAATAACATTGGGAATTAAACCACATTTGATTGCATTCTTTTATCAAGCATAGTCAATGTTCGCTCTGAAGACCATGAAGCACAATAGGATCAGGGAAGGGGGTGTGAATCAGTGCGGGGTGGATAGATGGCGGGGGGGGTTTGAGAAGGCAATCGGAGCGGAATGGATGGATTGAGGCAGGTGAATTAGTACGTGTTTGTTGGAGTGTAAAATTGTGAGTGGAGAGCACGGGGGATGTCAGTGGTGTTGAATGGGGGATCAGTACAGGATGAATGGGGTAGACAAAAATGCTGGAGAAACTCAGCGGGTGAGGCAGCATCTATGGAGCGAAGGATGAACGAGACCCTTCTTCAGACTGTACCCCTCATTCATCTTGAATGGGGGGATCATTACAGGATGAATAGGGGAAGTCAGGACAGTGTGGATCGGAGGGTCTGTGCAGGATGAATGGTGATCACTACAGGATGAATGGGGGATCAGTACAGGATGCATGAGGGGATCAGTACAGGCTGAATGAGGGGATCAGTACAGGCTGAATGAGGGGATCAGTACAGGATGCATGAGGGGATCAGTACAGGATGCATGTGGGGATCAGTAAAAAATGAATGGGGAGATCACTACACGATGGATGGGGGGGATTGGTGCAGGGTAAATGGGGGGTGGGTCAGTACGGAATGAATGGGAGGATCAGTGCAGTATGAATGGGGGGAGAAGTGCATGATGGATGGGAAGGGGGGTCAGTACAGGGTGAATTGGGGGAACAGTGTAGGATGGATGGAGGGGTGGCAAGAGAATCAATGAGAGGTGGGTAGGGTGATGAATAGATTGGGGGGGGTAGATGGGGAGGGGAGCACAGGGGATGTCAGTGAGGACTGAATAGAGGAGGGAATGGGGTTCAGTGCGAGATGGAGAGGAGGGATCTCAGGATAAGAGGGTGGCGGGGGCATACAAGAGAGAGAGAGGGGGGGGGGAGGGGCAGCGCTGCTCGGACAACATCGCCCGCTGCCTTGGCCGTCCCTGTCCGACGCCAAAGGGGTGGTGGTTGGGAACTCCTCGCCAGCCAACAGCGGAAGGAGGCCTCCTTCTCCCTCTCCCACCCTCTCCCTCATTCCGGCCTCGGCGTGCGAGAGGGGTTGTTTTGAAAGCGCCGTTGGCAGATTGGCAAGCAAAACAACCCCTCTCGCACGCCGAGGAGGGAGAGGGAGGCGGTGGAGCCGCGGCCGCTGTGCGGGGCCCGTCATTCGCTCCGACCCTTCGTCACCACGCACCTAGTATCTTTGCCCCGGCTGCCTGACCTGCTGAGTTACTCCAGTTTTTTGTGTCTATCGGTATAAACCAGTATTTGTGTGCCAAGCCTGGCAAAATGACTCGCCGTTTAGGTTGCCCGGCGGCGCTTTGAGTGGTCATTGGCAACCGCTAATTTCGAGCCCTGTTCCATAACCATTTATGGGTGGATAATAAATGTTGGTCTTGCAAGTAACATTTACATCCTGTGAATTAAATAACCATTTTATCCAAGGAATTTGTTTTATTAACTTGAATCTCCGCCTTGAACAAAGTGGAACTCTCCAGCCCTCTATCACAGTTCACAGCTCTGATGAAATGTCTCATTTGTCTGATATAGTGTAATTCCTAATAGTAGCTACCTTTTCTTGCAAGTTTTATAGCCCTTGTTCTGGGATCTCAAACCAGGGGAAATTACCTCTTAGCATTTAACCGACTGTCATTTGATTCATTGAGCTTCATATTTTGCTGAGTGGTAGAGAATATAGGTACGTCCTCAGTCCCTTCTCGTGAATCAATCTCATGTGTCTGTGAATTTATCTGTACCACTGTTGCCTACCTTGGTTAAGGAGATCGTAAAGAACTGTACAATTAAAGAAGAGTTCCCTCTGTTATTAGCTGTCAAACAACGGGTAGTATTCTCGCTCCTGAAAGGATAGTCGTCATTTTGAGGCTGGAAACCTTTGCGCAATAATCTGGGTAGACATTTGAATGCAGTATAGTAAATGCTTTGCACTATCGAAAGTGTTGATTTCTGGATGCTCCGTGATACCAAGATCCCAACGTGCTATTGCACAAGACAAAGACAGCTATTTCATTTGTCCTGACAATCAACTAACTACTTGCATGTCAGAACATCCTGTGGCAATGGAAGATGCTGTTTAAGAGCTAGTCTTTATTTGTATAGATGTAAAAACAGGATCTTGCAATGAGTGTCGGTATATTAATTGATTTGATTCCTTCTCCACTTGAATTTCAACTGTTTCCTGTACCAACGCACCTAAATCACTCTGCACATGGATTAATAATATCTCGCCATTTACTGTTTACCCCCATATAATCTGGTTTTTTACAACTTGCTTAATATATCGGCCTCCTACTTTCCATCTTTGTCATGAAGATACTTGGTTCTTTTCAATATTGTTATGCTCTATACCTCCCCAGGACTAAAAGTTTGCCAACCTAAAAAATAATCTATGTTCTATGAAGTTCAGTCTCTCAGTAAATCGTTTGTACCTTCTAATATCTTATCCCACCCCATGGAGTCTTGTTTTATGAAACAATATTCCATAGGGCACATTATTAATACTGCCAGTTATCTCTCCATCTACTCTGCTAATTACAACATGCCAATAGAAAACTGAAACATTGCATTGTAAAGGAAAATGCTAAATATTTTAACATAATGGCCATAAAATGCAAAGAACCTTCACTACATTATTTGGTGCACTGTGTATGGTTATGATCCAGTATGACAGAAATGTATAGAGACATGAGGGAAGGTGAATACATTTCCATCAGCCATGATCACAATGAATGGTGGTGCTGGCTCGAAGGGCCGAATGGCCTTCTATGTTAGTTTTCTACCTGACCAAGAGGCAAAACAACTTCAAAAAGTGACTGATTTTAAATGAAACAGAAGCCGCTATCATAGGAAGTAGTTGAGGCAAGTCGCATGCTTCATGTATACAAAGGAGAGAGGAATAGAAAATTGTCGGTTGAATTAGTTGCAAAACCTAGTTGACGGTCTGATTTGGTGTCCTTTAGATTTTAAGCAAGATGGTGCGTAGGTTTGCATGCAACTTCAAAACCTGTTTTATAATGCCCCCCAGTGGCTGCTGCTTAGAAGTTGCAAAATTGAATTCAAAATTTAAAGACATAAATAAAAACTATCAACTGGAAGTTTGATTTTGTATCATAACTATATACAGTGCTCCAAATAATGTAATTAATATTCTATGCATTTTATGGCCAGATCTTGTGCATTTAATGAATACAATATAAATAGAATGTTAAACTCTTTATTTTAATTATTTTGGACTTTTTGTTTTTAAGGATGAATTTGACCTTGTGTAGAATCATTTGGATAATAGTGTGTGTACTCAGTTTAGCATCTTTTTGAAAACCAGGGGCAATCCTAATGGTAACTTCAGCGATCGGTAACACTGTCTTATATCAGCACATCATATCTATGTATAAGAATCTTTTGGCTCTACAGGCAGAAAAAAAATGTAAGAAGTTCAAACAGTTTGGGTGACGCTCCCAGTCACAATCAGCTTTGTGGTGTCTAATAAAATAGCTTCAGCAATAAGTTATATTTATGTTATGAAATCTTGTTCAGCTGCAATTGGTTTAAGGCCATCTGAGCTTGCTGTGCTGGAACCTTTCATTCATTTTGATTCCATTGACATGGCGAGCATTTCTGTACGTTCAACAACTGAACGTTCAACTGTTGCCCGTTTCATGATCCTCGTGGCTATATCTAGAGCAGCATTCTCTAATATACGATATGTCTAGAAGTGGCAGAATTATTCCAGTTGCTACATGCTTGTATTTTACTTGGCGTGTTAATGAAAATACGTATGTTTCTTTTCCTAAATCATTTCAGATGAGACTGTTAATTGGTATTCAAGTGACGAGGAGGACGTTGGTAGCAGTGTAAAATCGATACTGAAAACACTCAAGAAACAAAGTGAGACCATGAAGAACCAGCAACTTCCTACAACAGAACAAGCATCGTACACATACACGGACCCCAGACTTGTGAAAGAGAAGGCCACTGAAAATAAGCATTCTGATCTTCGAACACGATCTGACCTGCGTCAGGGTACAGCTGGAGAAGTCAAGAAATCTTCAGAAGTCGTCTCTGCTGATCCAAGGTTAGCAAGAGATCCCAGAAAGATGAAAGCACATGAGAATCCCCCTGCAGCTCCCTCTGTCAGTGAGAGCCCTAAACATGATACTCATCCTATATCAAATAAGCAGCAAGGACTGGATGATGATGAAGATACTGAACGAGAACTGAGGGAAAAAGCAGCCATCATACCTTTGGAGACCGTACCTGGTGCATCCTTGCGGGATCCACGCAGTCAGTTAAAGCAGTTCAGCCACATCAAGATGGACATAACTCTCTCTAAACCCAACTTTGCAAAACTTGTTGTTTGGACACCGGAAGACCTCCTTCCCTTGCCTCTGCCAAAACCAGATCCGGTGTCTTCAATAAATTTGCCTCTCCCTCCACTAATAGCCAATCAGCGCCTGAACAGAGTTCTGAGTGTTACAAATGACTCCCGTCAGATCGCTGACCCACGGCTGTCTGTGCGCTTGAAGGAGAGCAGCGCAATAAAAAGTGCAGAAAAGAACGTAGACCCAAGGGCTTCTTCTGAAAGACCTTTAGACCCACGATTGCAGAAGTCGTCGGATCCGAGGTTGCAGAAAAACAGCACTGATACTGCTACAAGGGAGTCCCATGTCACACGAGTGGATCCTCGCTTATCAAAAGCAAGTGGTAGTTCGACGCAAGTTACCATTAAGGCAGATCCCACCGCACTTCCTCCATACGCTCCCAAACTATCTGCAGGTGGCATGGGAATTGGATCCCCGAGCACGCTGCTCAGTGGCATTAGTCTCTATGATCCACGGACCCAGACTTCTCAAAGTGTAGTGACTTCGGTTTTAACGACACAAACCGATTCCTCTAAGGAAGGGGAGCAAATAAACAAGCTTAGTGTACCAAAAGATCCCATCAAATCAGAAAACACACAGTCTGATTCATCAACAATCTACAAGTCTTCAGTGGCGCAGGAAAGTACAAGTGCGGAAGAGGTGAGTGATCTTGGTCCAGAGAAATCAGACGTGTACAAAGCACAGTCAAAGACTGTTGTCCAAGCAGCTACAACGTCTGCTCCTGCTGTGCATAACCTACCAATCCAGGCTTTAGCCGGCCTAATCAGACCACAGTACAGTGACCCAAGACAAACTAAACATTCTGCACCTTCCAACCAGGTGGAGGAAGTTGACTTAAACAGTAAAAAGGGTAAAAAACCACTGAAAGAAATGTTCAAGACGTTTGATCCAACAGCATCACCTTTCTGTTAGCACCCATTTTGAAAGACTGATGTTCAGTGTGTATATTGTAGCTTGTCCTGGTTCTTTAACTTATTTGGCTTGTTGATAGTGTTTTATTTATTTTTTTACCATGTACAGTCTGTTTAACTGTTCAAAGAAATGCATGCAATGGCACATGCCAGACTGTGCTAATTTTCTTTTGGTCGTAAGAACTACATTTTGAATGAATTATTTTTTATGATATATATATATATATATGTATAGAGAGAATATACCTGTGACCACATTTAAACTTCTTCCCGGTGAAGTAATTGTTTTTCCGTGTACTGAAATTGCTTACAACCTATTGTACAGTTCTGGCGTTCTAAGTTATTTCCTGCTTGGGTATTGTGTGATTATGTATTATAGAAGTAGTACACTGAAAAAGAATGTGTATTGTTTTTAGTACCTTAAGTAATTACTTTTTTGTTAATCTTAAAAGAGAAAAATGACTGCCACTTTTATATTGTACAGTTTCAATAGTACCTCTGGTGATGGTATATTTAGTCAAGATCCTAACCAATTTATGTTTCATCGTTTATTGACGCTGTAATGCGTGTACTGCAGTTTTGTTTTAAATTGCTTTGAAGTTTTGTCACAATCGAGTGTGGAACCATTAACAGTTACACTGTTCAGATATTGCACTGTACATCTTAAGTATTTCAATTTATTTTTGTTTCGCAAATGTAGAAGCTGATCATCTGTTTTTAAATTGGAAAATCAACCTGGATCATGTCACGATTTCCTAAAGATCAATGTAAACAATCTATAAGGCATTTATTGTGAGAACTCTTTTATTTGGCCTAGAATAAGTCTGAAATTTGGTGAACAACTACTCATCCATGCAAGGAGCTAGTGGTGGATTATTGTGTATTAATAAGTTTCTGAACTTGTTGTTTGTTATGTATGACACCGTATTTTCATATTGAGCTACTGAGAGCTTTATAAACAAAGCCTAATGTAAAAGATTTTTGTACAAATGTATTAAAACCTTTTAACGTATCCTTTGTTTGCATCAGATTTAATGTCACACATTTTAAATTGCCCTAATCAGTTTAACTTGTCTGTATCCAAATACTAACATGTAAGAAAAATGCACAATGTACTGAAAATTATAGTAGTAGTCTCGAATGGAGAGGCTAGTCTGATAAGTTTATTCTGGTTACATGCGCTGAAATGGTGAAATAGCTTAGATTTGTGTGGTGCCCTGTGAAATCTCATACCATGTGAGTACAATCAAACCATACACAAGTAGCATGAGAAAAAAAAGATAATATCCAATATGTTACAGATACAGAAAGTGCTGATAAGCTAAGAGGTAGTTGAAAAGGCAAGCCTAGCCTTTAGTTTATGAGAGACCTATTTAATAGTCTGGTGACTGCGGTGAAGGAACTTTCTGAATCGGGTGATACGTGCTTTCCAGCCTTTGTATCTTCTGCCCGATGGGCCAGCAGAGAAGTGAAAGTGGTCCTTGATTATGTTGGCTGCTTTCCTGAGTCAATGTGATGTGACGGTGAAGTTAATGGGGAGGGGAGGCTGGTTTCTATGATATATGGGTTGCATTTACAGTTCTCTGCTTTTTCTTGGTCTTGGTTAAAGAAGTTGTCAACTAAGTTGTGATGCATCCCAATGTGATACTTTCTACGGTGCAACGTAGAAATTGGTAAGAATCACGAGAGACATGCTGAATTTCCTTTGTCCACTGGGAGATTATAGGCGTTGGTGTGTTTTCGTGGCATTGCATCAATGTAATTTAAATAGGACACAGTGATATTTATGCCTTGGAACCTGAAGCTCACTGGACTTTAGGATGATGAGAGGGGGATCTTATAGAAACATGGAAAATTCTTAAGGGATTGGACAGGCTAGATGCAGGAAACATGTTCCCCGTGTTGGGGGAGTCCAGAACCAGGGTTCAATGTATAAGAATAAGAGGTAGGCCATTTAGGACTGGGATGAGGAAAAACATTTTCACCCAGGGACTTGTGAATCTGTGGAATTCTCTGCCACATAAGGCAGTGGAGGCCAATTCACTGGATGTTTTCAAGAGAGAGTTCGATTTAGCTCTTAGGGCTAATGGAATTAAACAGATATGGGGGAAAAAGCAGCAACGCGGTACTAATTTTGGATGAACAACCATGATCACATTGAATGGCGGTACTAGCTCAAAGGGCTGGATGCCTACCCCCCTATTTTCTATGTTTCTAGGACCATCTCCACTTCAGTGACATTGATTCTGACTGGCGTCTGTATACCATCCCACTTCCTGAAGTCAATGACTAACTCCTTAACTTTGCTGGCTTTGAGGGAGAGGTTGTTTCTAGACACCATGTTACCAAAGCTCTGTCGTCTTCATATACACTGTCTCATCGTTATTTGAAATTCGGCTCTCCATGGTGGTGTCATCTGCAAACTTTTAAACAAATTCAGAGCAGAATTTGAGTGCACAGTCATGAGTGTGTAGAGAGCACAGGAAGGTGCCAAGAATGCATTCTTGTGCACCGGTATTGAGAATTATTGTGGATGATGATTTTGTTACAATACTGATGGGGTGGTCTATCGGTCAGGAGGTCCAAATCCTTGGGATCACTATTTTCAGTGTTAGTGTAAGATTTTTTAATTTATAATAAGTTTTAACTCCCAATTAGCTATTGTGTTGCTTTTCCAATAGAATTCTTATCGAGAGAATGTATATTTGAGTATTCATTTTACTTGTGCTTGAAAACAAAATATAGTCCTACTCTGTTTAAAATCAGGTCATCCCAGATTTCATTATGCATCATTTCAAATTTATCCAGAAATCCTTAAATGTGGGCAGTATTCCCTATTGAATCAGTTCTTTTCAGATTTAAGCTTTGTCAACCAAAGTAATTGTTTAATGTTGCCGTGGGCAATTGATCTGCACATTAAGTTTCTACTTATAAGGGCAAACTCTTTGGCAACCAACATTTTCGTCAAAAAAATGTGTTATTCAGTGTTGCACTGATTCTTTGAATTTGATGTTTAATACTTAGTAACTGGGAAATAGTCAAAAGGATATCTACCAGTAGTTTGTTTAGGTCACGGGCAGTCACGGTGGCGCAGCGGTAGAGTTGCTGCCTAACAGCGAATGCATCGCCGGAGACCCGGGTTCCATCCTGACTACGGGTGCTGTCTGTATGGAGTTTGTACGTTCTCCACGTAACCACGTGGAGTTTGTACGTTTTCTCAGAGTTCTTCGGTTTCCTCCCACATTCCAAAGAAGTACAGGTTTATTGGTTAATTGGCTCGGTAAATGTAAAAATTGTCCCTAGTGGATGTAAGATAGTGTTAATGTGCGGGGATCGCTGGTCGGCGCGGACCCGGTGGGCCGAAGGGCCTGTTTCCGCTCTATCTCTAAACTAAGGTACAGTGGCTTGCAAAAGTTTTCATACCCCTTGAACTTTTCCACATTTTGTCATGTTACAACCACAAACGTAAATGCATTTTATTGGGATTTTATGTGATAGACCAACACAAAGTGGTGCATAATTGTGAAGTGGAAGGAAAATGATACATGGTTTCCAAATTTTATTACAAATAAAAAATCTGAAAAAGTATTCTGCCCCCCTGAGTCAATACTTTGCAGAACCACCTTTCGCTACAATTACAACTGTAGTTGGGGTATGTCTCTACCAGCTTTGCACATCTAGAGGTTGAAATATTTGTCCATTCTTCTTTGCAAAATAGCTCAAGCTCAGTCAGATTGGATGGAGAGCGTCTGAACAGCAATTTTCAAGTCTTGCCAGAGATTCTCGATTGGATTTAGGTCTGGACTTTGACTGGGCCATTCTAACACATGAATATGCTTTGATCTAAACCATTCCATTGTAGCTCTGGCTGTATGTTTAGGGTCGTTGTCCTGCTGGAAGGTGAACCTCCGCCCAGCCTCAAGTCTTTTGCAGACTCTTAACAGGTTTTCTTCCAAGATTGCCCTGTATTTGGCTCCATCCATCTGCCCATCAACTCTGACCAGCTTCCCTGTCCCTGCTGAAGAAAAGCATCCCCACAGCATGATGCTGCCACCACCATGTTTCACAGTGGGGATGGTGTGTTCAGGGTGATGTGCAGTGTTAGTTTTCTGCCGCACATAGCGTTTTGCATTTAGGCCAAAAACTTCCATTTTGGTCTCATCAGACCAGAGCACCTTCCTCCACATGTTTGCTGTGAACCCCACATGGCTTGTGGCAAACTGCATACGGGACTTCTTATGGCTTTGTTTCAATAATGGCTTTCTTCTTGCCACTCTTCCATAAAGGCCCGATTTGTGGAGTGCACGTCTAATAGTTGTCCTGTGGACAGATTCTCCCACCTGAGCTGTGGCTCTCTGCAACTGCTCCAGAGTTACCGTGGGGCCTCTTGGCTGCTTCTCTGATCAATGCTCTCCTTGCCCGGCCTGTCAGTTTAGGTGGACGGCCATGTCTTGGTAGGTTTGCAGTTGTGCCATACTCTTTCCATTTTCAGATGATGGATTGAACAGTGCTCCGTGAGATGTTCAAAGCTTGGGATATTTTTTTATAACCTAACCCTGCTTTAAACTTCTCCACAACTTTATCCCTGACCTGTCTGGTGTGTTCCTTGGGCTTCATGATGTTGTTTGTTCACTAATGTTCTCTAACAAACCTCTGAGGCCTTCACAGAACAGCTGTATTTATACTGAGATTAGATTACACACAAGTGGACTCTATTTACTAATTAGGTGACTTCTGAAGGCAATTGGTTGCACTGGATTTTATTTAGGGGTATCAGAGTAAAGGGGGCTGAATACATTTGCACGCCACACTTTTCAGTTTTTTATTTCTAAAAAAAATTGAAAAACTTGTATCATTTTCCTTCCACTTCACAATTATGTGTTGGTCTATCACATAAAATCCCAATAAAATACATTTACGTTTGTGGTTGTAACGTAACAAAATGTGGAAAAGTTCAAGGGGTATGCAAACTTTTGCAAGCCACTGTATATAGCTTAAGAACCAGTCATCAAACTAATTGATTTACTGATACAAGCAGTGTGACTGAAATCTCAAGGTGGCTGCATAAGCAAAGAGATGTGTAGGAAGGAACAACAGATGCTGGTTTAAACTGAAGATTGACACAAAAAGCTGGAGTAACAGCTGGACAGGCAGCTCTTCTGGGGGAAAAGAAATGGGTGACATTTCGGGTCGAGACCCAGTCTGAAGAAGGGTATCGACCTGAAACGTCACCTATTCCTTTCCTCCAGAGCTGTCGAACCTGCTGAGTTACTCCAGCTTTTTGTGTCTATCTTCTGCATAAGCAACAACTCTGTCTTTGAGAACAGCAACTGTGAAATTACATAGCAGGTACTTGCTTGACATTAGTGATCTGGAAAGGTTACCTTATTCAGAAACGAATGGTTCCTGGATTTATATGCATGCATATAGGTAATCAATACTGCAGCAGCAACTGACATTACCATGTGGCATTCATGAATGGTTGGAATACGGGCCATGTGTAGATAGCTGAGACATAGGGCTATGTTGGATTTCAATCAACCTCGAGGAACCTATTGATCTGATCATGTGCGGTGGCTTGGTGTTTCATTATTAGTAACGAATAACAGATGCATGTTAGATTCTAATAACCAATCCTAGTATATTCTGATAGGTATTAGTGACCAATAAAATATGTTTATATATTAATAACCAATCCTAATACATACTGATAACTATTAGTAACCTATAGAACTACATACTATATTATTATTTGTTAAACCTGGTCGGAGGGAGCCAGTTACACTTGGGGGAAGGGAGGCTGTCTGGGCAATGGAACTGTCAAGGTGATGATTCTACAATGCCTGATACAGAGAGTAACTCCCATGATATGTTGTCCTATTGGAAAGGAAGACTAAGAAGGGTTTTGACCCAAATCGTCACCTATTCCTTTTCACACAGGCACAGCAGGCATATTCCTAAGCATGCAGGTACAGCAGGCAGTGAAGAAAGCGAATGGCATGTTGGCCTTTATAACAAGAGGAATCGAATATCGGAGCAAAGAGGTCCTTCTGCAGTTGTACAGAGCCCTAGTAAGACCACAACTGGAGTATTGTGTGTAGTTTTGGTCCCCTGATTTGAGGAAGGACATTCTTGCTATTGAGGGAGTACAGCGTAGGTTTACAAGGTTAATTCCCGGGATGGCGGGACTGTCATATGCTGAGAGAATGGAGCAGCTGGGCTTGTACACTCTGGAGTTTAGAAGGATGAGAGGGGATCTCATTGAAACATGTAAGATTGTTAAGGGCTTGGACATGCTAGAGGCAAGAAACATGTTCCCGATGTTGAGGGAGTCCAGAACAAGGGGCCACAGTTTAACAATAAGGAGTAAGCCATTTAGAACGGAGATGAGGAAACACTTTTTCTCACAGAGAGTGGTGTCTGTAGAATTCTCTGCCTCAGAGGGCGGTGGAGGCAGGTTCTCTGGATGCTTTCAAGACAGAGCTAGATAGGGCTGTTAAAAATAGTGGAATCAGCAGATATGGGGAGAAAGCAGGAACGGGGTACTGATTGGGGATGATCAGCCATGATCACATTGAATGCCGGTGCTGATGCCAACATCAACAACGGAGAGGTAGGTCATCACAGACCCCACCGTGAAACCACGGGGTTTTGGCCTCCATCGCAAGCAATGACTAACCCTGAACAGGATCCGCACCCTCCATGCAAGAACAGCCCATCACCTGCATAAGTGGGGGATGACAGACAGCCCTGCCTGCAACTGCGGACATCCAGACTAGACCATCCCACACATCGTGAATGACTGCCCACTGAGGCTTTTCCCTGGTGGCATCAAAGCCATCCACCCAGTAACTGATGCTGTCCTAGCCTGGATGTCTACCCTTGACCTCCAATTTAGGCTGTGCACGCCATACGCAAGAAGAAGATGAGTATAGACAGTCATTCAGGGTAGAGAGTAATGCATGACCCAATAATAAAAACTCCTCTCTTCCTTCCTCCTCTTCTCTGCCCTCTCCCACCTTAGTCATCTTACTAGTTGCACTGTTTGCATCCTTGTATCCCTGTTGTTAGCACACCTCACCTATCCATATAGTCCAGCGATTCTGTTGGAAGGAACTGCAGATGCTGGTTTAGTCACAAGGTCGACACAAAACGCTGGAGTTACTTGGCGGGCCAGACAGCATCTCTTGAGAAAAATAATAGCTGACATTTCGCGTTGAGACCCTTCTTCAATCTGACCTGAAACGTCACCTCGTCCTTTTCCCCAGAGGGGAGATCTTATAGAGGTATACAAAATCATAGAAACGTAGAAAATAGGTGCAGGAGGAGGCCATTCAGCCCTTCGAGCCAGCACCGCCATTCATGGCGCTCATGGCTGATCGTCCCCAATCAATAACCCGTGCCTGCCTTCTCCCCATATCCCTTGATTCCACTAGCCCCTAGAGCTCTATCTAACTCTCTCTTAAATCCATCGAGTGACTTGGCCTCCACTGCTCTCTGTGGCTGGGAATTCCACAAATTCACAACTCTCTGGGTGAAAATGTTTTTTCTCACCTCAGTCTTAAATGGCCTCCCCTTTATTCTAAGACTGTGGCCCCTTGTTCTGGACTCCCCCAAAATTGGGAACATTTTTCCTGCATCTAGCTTGTCCAGTCCTTTTATAATTTTATATGTTTCTATAAGATCCCCATCATCCTTCTAAACTCCGAATACAAGCCTAGTCTTTTCAATATTTCCTCGTATGACAGTCCCGCCATTCCAAGGATCAATCTCGTGAACCTACACTGCACTGCCTCAATCACAAGGATGTCCTTCCTCAAATTAGGAGACCAAAACTGTACGCGATACTCCAGATGTGGTCTCACCAGAGCCCTATACAACTGCAATAGAGGAATAGATCGGGTAGATGAACAGTCTTTTGCCCAGAGTAGGGGAATCGAGAACCAGAGGACATAGGTTCAAGGTGAAGGGGAAAAGATTTAATAGGAATCTGAGGGGTGACTTTTTCACACCAAGGGTGGTAGGTGCATGGAACAAGCTGTGGGGTGGGAGATTGCAAACTTCACGTGGTCCGTCTTGTTTCGCCGAATGCAATCAGACTGGCGTGCACAATCAATAAGATCAAATAGAACAACTTGTACTACAACTTTAGGCTGTGCACGCCATACGCAAGAAGAAGGAACAAGCTGTCAGAGGAGGTAGTTGAGGCTGGAACTATCCTATCGTTTAAGAAACAGTTGGACAGGTACATGGATAGGACAGGTTTGGAGGGATATGTACCAAACGCAGACAAGTGGGACAAGTGTAGCTGAGACATTGTTGGCCGGTGTGGACGAGTTGGGCCAATGGGCCTGTTTCTATGATGTATCACTCTATGATTCTATACTGTCTGTCCCACTGAGTTACTCCAGCCTTTTGTGTCTATCTTTTGTCCAGAAATGCTGTCTGGTCTGCTGAGTTAGTCCAGCATTTTTTATGTTCCTCAGTTGCAGCCCAGATCAGAAACATGTACGTTAGAACATAGAACATCATCAAATAGAAATGTTCTCAATATTTTGCTGACGAATGATGAGAGGTCACCATTGCAGAGTTGACAACTTTTGGGCAGAGGTGCCACAACCAATTTCTGCAATATCTTCTTCAAGAACAATGTGCATTTACATTGTGTCAGATGGAAAGCCTTATGCACAAGCCCCACAATTTCTCATGCAACTGCATGAAATCTGAAAATGCCACAACGGTAACATCACTACAAGTGGAGCTGCCTGTCCGAGCATAAAACTCCCAGTCCGCCTGAACCTACCTGATCTCCCGGTTGCTAAACCCTTTGATTCTCCTTCCCATTTCCACAGTGACCTTTCTGACTTAGGACTCCTCCATTATCTGACTGAGGCTAAACACAAATTGGAGGAACAGCATCTCATATTTTGCTTGGGCAGCTTACAGGTCACTGGTATGAATATTGATTTCTCTAATCAAGTAACCCTGGCATTCCCTCTATCTCCATTCCTCCCCCACCCAAGTCGCACTAGCTTCCCGTTTTCACCAAACAGCTAACAATGGCCTGTTTCCTTTATCATCGTTACTTTAATTTCATTCATTGGTCTTTATCTCTCCACATCACTCTGTCTATCTCTCTCGTTTCCCTTATTCCATCTTCTTATTGAGTCCACACACAAGATTAGAAGTTGTTCAGCCAGAGCTGAACACACTTCTCAGCGACTGCATAATGGTGACTGTCTTGCGCTTGTTGTGCGTGGTGGTGGAAAGATTGGTGGAAACAGGGCCGCGACGTGAGCGCTCTTTCCTTGACCCCTCCCTTATCCCTGACTACTCTGAAGAAGGGTCTCGACCTGAAACGTCACCCATTCCTTCCCCTCCAGATATGCTGCCTGTCCCACTGAGTTACTCCAGCTTCGTGAATTAAAAAAAAAAAATTAAACAGGCACAATGGATATTGATAAACATTTACATGTAAATATGCAAGATTATAGCCAATAGCTAATTTCCATCTTTAGTCTCTTTAGCAGCAAAAAGAAACAATTATACAAGACACATAAGCAACTCAATTGACACAGACATCCATCGCAGTGAGTCTCCTCCTTACTGTGATGGAAGGAAAAGACTACAAAAAGTAGTAAACACTGCCCAGTCCATCATCGGCTCTGACCTCCCTTCCATCGAGGGGATCTACCGCAGTCGCTGCCTCAAAAAGGCTGGCAGCATCATCAAGGACCCACACCACCCTGGCCACACACTCATCTCCCTGCTACCTTCAGGTAGAAGGTACAGGAGCCTGAGGACTGCAACAACCCGGTTCAGGAATAGCTACTTCCCCACAGCCATCAGGCTATTAAACCTGGCTCGGACAAAACTATGAACATTAATAGCCCTCCATCTGTTATTTGCACTTTATTAATTTATTAATTAATGTGTGTATTTAAGTATATAACTGTAGTCAATGCCTACTATGTTCTGTTGTGCTATGCAAAGAAAGAATGTCTTTGTCCTGTCAGGGACACATGACAATAAACTCTTTTGACTTTGAAGTCTTGTCTCTCCCCTGCTCATCTCGTGCATCATCTTTGGTTTAAACCAGCATCTGCAGTTGCTTCCGACATTTTAAAACCTTCCACACTCCTACTTGGGAATGCAGACCCTTGTTTGCACTACAAATGCCAGCAGGCGTTGGGTGGCAGCCAGGCCCAGGCGCCCTTGACCCCGACCGCCTTCAGGCGAGGCACAGTCGCCCACGTCACGCATCAGGCGCGCGCGTGCGCACTGCGCGCAGTCGCCCCGAGCGTGAAACTACAATGACCAGAATCCCCCGGGGCGACGGCCGCCCCACGCGTGCGCACTGCGCCCTTAGTGGCGATAAACTACAATGACCAGAATGCCCCGGGGCGACGGCTGCCCCACGCGTGCGCACTGCGCCTCCCCTCCCGGTCGGGGTCGCTGTGGTGAAGCAGCGGCCTAGTGTGGGTGGGGGCGGCCGCCGCGCCGGTGCCGTCGTTAGGCCCGAGGAGGGAGGGAGAGGGAAAGGGCGGCGGACACAGAGCAGCAGAGGCGGGAAGAGGACACCACCGGCACCGCGCTGGTCCTGCTGCTCCCCGGCCCCAGCTCCGCCCTGTGGACACACACACACACACACTCCCGGCCCCAGCTCCGCCCTGTGGACACACACACTCCCGGCCCCAGCTCCAGCTCCGCCCTGTGGACACACACACACACACACCCCCGGCCCCAGCTCCGCCCTGTGGACACACACACACACCCGGCCCCAGCTCCAGCTCCGCCCTGTGGACACACACACACACACCCGGCCCCAGCTCCGCCCTGTGGACACACACACACCCGGCCCCAGCTCCAGCTCCGCCCTGTGGACACACACACACCCGGCTCCAGCTCCGCCCTGTGACCTCCCTCCCACCGCCTGGCAGCGGACACACACACACCCGGCTCCAGCTCCGCCCTGGGGACACACACACACACACACCCAGCTCCAGCTCCGCCCTGCGGCCTCCCTCCCACCGCCTGGCAGCGGACACACACACACCCGGCCGCCCGTCTGTAACTCCGCCCTGCGGCCCCGGCCTGCAGCTCATCCCAGGGCCAGGCTCCCGTCTCCTGCCAGCGGCCACACCCGGGCTGCAGCTCTCCTCTCTCCCACTCCTCACTCCTCACAGGAGCGGCTCGCCGGGCAGTGCCAGCCAGTGCCTGTGGGCGACGGGATAGTGACCAGTGCATCACCCTCTAGTTGCTGCCCTTGTCCCCTAGTTCGTGCCTAAGGGATGTTGCATCTGTACTTGGATCTTGCAGCGCAGTGCCCATGAAGAGGGATGCTTATAGCTGACACCCAGGAAGGTCGCCAGTCAGTGTCTGGAGCGTTAGTTACTGTCTGATATCTGGGGTATAGTTAGTGTCTGGGGCGTTAGTTATTGCGTGGGTGTGTATGGTTAGTGTGTGGGGTGGGGTTAGTGTCTGGGGCGTTAGTTATTGCGTGGTTTGTATGTGGTTAGTGTGTGGGGTGGGGTTAGTGTCTGGGGCGTTAGTTAGTATGTGGGGTGGGGTTAGTGTGTGGGGTTAGTGTGTGGGTGTGTGGTTAGTGTCTGGGGCGTTAGTTAGTGTGTGGGTGTGTGGTTAGTGTGTGGGGTGGGGTTAGTGTGTGGGTGTGTGGTTAATGTGTGGGGCGTTAGTTAGTGTGTGGGTGTGTGGTTAGTGTGTGGGGCGTTAGTTAGTGTGTGGTTAGTGTCTGGGACGTTAGTTAGTGTGTGGGTGTGTGGTTAGTGTCTGGGGCGTTAGTTAGTGTGTGGGTGTGTGGTTAGTGTCTGGGGCGTTAGTTAGTGTGTGGGTGTGTGGTTAGTGTGTGGGTGTGTGTGTTAGTGTGTGGTAGTGTGTGGGGTGTTAGTGTGTAGTGTGTGGGGTGGGGTTAGTGTGTGGGGCGTTAGTTAGTGTGTGGGTGTGGGGTTAGTGTCTGGGGCGTTAGTTAGTGTGTGGGTGTGTGGTTAGTGTGTGGTTAGTGTGTGGGTGTGTGGGGTGGGGTTAGTGTGTGGGGCGTTAGTTAGTGTGTGGGGTGGGGTTAGTGTGTGGGGCGTTAGTTTATGCCTGGAGCTTTAATATCTGGGGTGCCGTTAGTGCGTGGGGTGGAGATGTTCGCTGACACCCACATGGTCTGTTAGTCACCGTGCAAGTGCCTCTATTGTGTGGGTCGGTTGCAGCGCCCAGTGTATCGGGTGGGCTGGGTGGCCAGCTGCTGCAGCTCTCTCCCGTCACTACCATGTACACGTTCGTGCTCCGGGATCGGAACAGCTCGGTCTACGCCGAAGTGGGCAAGATGCTGATCTCCACGGGGCAATGGCGGAGACTCAGGAGGGACAATCCCAGGTTCAACCTGATGCTGGGGGAGAGGAACAAGCTGCCTTTCGGGACCCTGGGTAAGACCATCTCACGGGGGAGAGAGTGTATGCAGCTCCCTGCTTGTTATTTCTTCTGTGATTGGAGATAATACTTTTTCTTTGTGAAGAGGAAAAGAATTATCCGTTGGGAAGGAATTGTCATATGTCACCTCCGGGTCAGTGCGGATCAGCAATGCAGTTCTGGGCGGTGTCCTCTTTGGACTATCTCATTGGGATGGCTTTAGTGTTGTGTATTACATTATCCAAAAGCAGAGCAACCTACACTGCACCAAATCTACTGGATCATGTGCAGCTAGCTTTATAATCACCCCCCTCCCACCCTCTCCCCGTAAACATAGTTAATAACATCTCAATTAATGTAACGACTGTGGACGGGGAAAGAGAGGAATTATTTTAAATTATTAGGACTGGAATAATTTAAAGTAACTTTAGCCACTAAAACCTTTCAATTCATGGAACTACTGTGGAGGGGGAAGGAGGGGAATTATTTTTATTATTAAGACTGGAATTTAAACCAACCCTGGCCATTAAAACATGTCAATGAGTGTAAAACATTTCAATTAATGTAACGACTGTGGAGGAGAAAGAGAGGAATTCTTGTTTTATTATTTGGACTGGAATAATTGAAAGCAACCTTCTCCATTTTTTATGATTTTCTTAACTCTGTCTCTGTTGTACTTTGCACTAAAATAAGCGAAGATAAACTCTCAACTTTCCACTGCTGTGGGTATTATTGGGAACAAATCTCATTTCAAGCAATGTTTTTCTGAGAAGAACTTGATTCATGTTGTTATATTCTATTTGTACAGAGGTGTTCGGTCTTCAGTCATTTGTTTTTAACTCCTTCCCTCCCCCTTTCCTACCGCAGCCCCACAGTAGCCCCTGAAGGATTTAGTGCCTCCTTGGGGTGTGGTAGAGCCAGTTCCAGTCTGGTGCCCTGCCTGATTAGCATAGACAGGGTTGTGACACTATCACTATATTCCTAATTTGAGGAAGGATATTTTTGCTGTTGAGGGAGTGCAGCGTAGGTTTACAAGGTTAATTCCCGGGATGGCGGGACTGTCATATGCTGAGAGAATGGAGCAGCTGGGCTTGTAAACTCTGGAGTTTAGAAGGATGAGAGGGGATCTTATTGAAACATATAAGATTGTTAAGGGTTTGGACACGCTAGAGGCAGGAAACATGTTCCCGATGTTGGGGGAGTCCAGAACCAGGGGCCACACACAGTTTAAGAATAAGGAGTAAGCCATTTAGAACGGAGACGAGGAAACACTTTTTCTCACAGAGAGTGGTGAGTCTGTGGAATTCTCTTCCTCAGAGGGCAGTGGAGGCAGGTTCTCTGGATGCTTTCAAGAGAGAGCTAGATAGGGCTCTTAAAAATAGCGGAGTCAGGGGATGTGGGGAGAAGGCAGGAATGGGGTACTAATTGGGGATGATCAGCCATGATCAAATTGAATGGCGGTGCTGGCTTGAATGGCCGAATTACCTACTCCTGCACCTATTGTCTATTGTCTTCTGGTTTTCCCCCACCCTCCCACCGAACATTGACCACACATCCCCCTTTAAATAGAGCTGCATTGTGTCTGTAGAAAGGTCCCGATCCGAAACGTCACCTACTCCTTTTCTCCAGCGATGCTGCCTAACCTGCTGAGATTCTCCAGCATTTTGTGTCTATCTTCGGTGTAAACCAGCATCTGCAGTTCCTTCTTACACATTTTGTCTGCATTCAGGTCATTTTAGCATTGTCACTGCCTGCAATTTGTCTGAGCTATAGGGAGAGGTTGTGTAAGCTGGGACTTTATTCCCTGGAGCGCAGGAGGATGAGGGGTGATCTTATTGAGGTGTATAAAATCATGAGAGGAATAGATCGGGTAGATGCACAGTCTCTTGCCCGGAGTCGTTGAATCGAGGACCAGAGGACACAGGTTTAAGGTGGAGGGGCAAAGATTTAATTGGAATCTGAGGGGTAACATTTTTTTCACACAAAGGGTGATGGGTGTATGGAACAAGCTGCCAGAGGAGGTAATTGAGCCAGGGACTATCTCAACATTTTAAGAAGCAGTTAGACAGGTACATGGATAGTACAGTTTGGAGAATATGGACCAAATGCAGGCAGGTGGGACTAGTGTAGCTGGGACATGTTGGCCGGTGTGGGCAGGTTGGGCTGAAGGGCCTGGTTCCACATTGTATCACTCTATGACTCTGTAATTGTGGACACAGTCTACGGAGCTTTCTTTCCTCCCACCCCTGCTATCAGTCCGACCTGAACCGACCCCTCTCCACGTTCTCCATGGATGCTGGCACTTTGCCCCTTTCCTGGGCAAACCAGCCTGTGCAGTTCCTTGTTTCCACCAGACGACGGGGGCAGCTGCCTTGTGGCACGCACCGGCTCTGCGGGGAGTTTGAGACGTCTTGGCCGTCTTGTCTCCACAGTAGGCGGCGATGAGGATGCGGGTGGTAAAAGATGTGGGGCTGGGGAGGGAAGGAGCTAAAAAAAAACGACACACAGGACTGAACACCTGCACAAAAGGCTGTGGAGGCCAAGTCAATGGATATTTTTAAAGCAGAGATTAATCGATGCTTGATTAGTATGTGTCAGGGGTCAAGGGGAGAAGGCAGGAGAATGTGGTTGGGGGGGAAGACAGATCACCCACGATTGAATGGCAGAGTAGACGCAATGGGCCGAATGGCCTAATTCTGCTCCTTGAACTTATGAACAAAAGGCAGAACTGTGAAATTGCCGGTGATCTGCTAACCTGCGCGAAAGGGCAGGGATCGCCTGTTACTTCAGGCACTCTGCTTCCTTCTTGCACACCTGTGAAAACCCATGCATGACAAGTCAATGCAAAGGACCTTAACCCCTGCAGGGAGTGAAGGGGGAGAGTGCTGGGATAATCTCCTGTCACCTCATGGGTGGGGCAGAGTGGAGATGCTGCATTGCACAGGAGCTGGAGCCAGGACACGGCCTTTATTCTGCCAAGTACTCCGACAGCACAAATCTCCAGGGGAGGGCGAGAGGAAGAGATCCACATCAGTGATTACAAAGAAGAGAAGGATGAGTTCACTCGCTGAGCATTAGCAGTCAACTTAAGTAGGGGAGTGGCAGGTCCCTGGGCCATTACTGTGTTTCGTGCAGTTTAAGAAATGTCAAGCTTGTATCTTAAAGTGCGGCGCAATGGCGCAGTGGTAGAGTTGCTGCCTCACAGCGCCAGAGACTCTGGTTTCCTCCCACATTACAAAGACATGCAGGTTAATTGGCTTCTATCAAATTGTAAATTGTCCCTAGTGTGTAGGACAGTGCTAGAGTACAGGGTGGTTGCCGGTCGGCGCGAAGGGCTTGTTTTCACGCTGTTTCTGTAAGGTCTAAAGTCTAAAAGGAACAGAATTTTTTCAGAACAGAACAGACAGCACCCATAGTCAGGATCGAACCTGGGTCTGTTTAAAATTCAACGCCAAGAGCTCATCACTGATTTAAGAGAGTACATGTAAAACATGTTCAATTTCTCAATTCTACATAAATTTATTCAGTGGGAGGACGACTCTTGATAGCTATTTTGTCCGTGGGAGGAAATTAGTATTAAACTGAGGCCCCTTCTGTCTCCACTGCTGGATTTAAATAATCCACTTGCAATGTCAGAAAGAGAAGCAGATTTGCTCTTCCTAGTGGTGTAATGAACAGCGGGAATCTTGGTGCCATCCATCTGTCAGACCAGCTTCACGATGGAGGTTTAAACCATCAAAATATCTTTTTGCAGCACCTTCTGAACCTGCGCTCTCTACCAACAAGAGGCTTGAGGGCAGCCGGTGTAAATGGGCGCCATTCTGTGCAAACCCCCTCCAAGTCATTCACCTCACTGACCTGCAAATGTATTGGCCAACAGTAGGCGGCGATGAGGCTGCGGGTGGTAAAATTCTGGTTTCCGCTACTTAACTTGGGAGTGGCACGGTGGCGCAGCGGTAGAGTGGCTGCCTCACAGCGGCACAGACCCGGGTTCCATCCTGACCTCGGGTGCTGTCCATAGGGAGTTTGCACGCTCTCCCCGTGACCGCGTGGGTTTTCTCCCGTTGCTCCGGTTTCCTCCCGCATTCCAAAGACGTGCGGGTTTGTAGGTGGATTGGCTTCTGATTGGCCTCTGTAAATTGTCCCTACTGTGTAGGTGTGGATAACATCGGCATGGGCCTGTGTCCATGCTGTATCTTTAGTTCAGAGCTCCAGTGTGGAAACAAGCCCCTGGGCCATACACTGGTTCTATCCTACACACAAGGGACATTTACAGGGGGCCAATTAACAACTACAAGTCTTTGGGATGTAGGAGGAATCCGGTGCACCCGGAGGAAACCCGCGCGGTCACAGGGGTGCAAGCTCCACATGGACAGCGCCCGTAGTCAGGATGGCACCCGGGTCTCTGGCGCTGTGAGGCAGCAACTCTACCAGTTGTGCCACTGTGCTGTATCTCCGGTCTGAACTGAACAACACTGTCTGTGTCTCTTCACAGTGACTGTAGTAGGCAGAAATAGTCTGACCTTCTCCAGGGAAATTAGGGTTGTGCATCAACAATAGCTTTGAAAGCAAAGCACATTTCCTTCTGTATCTGAAGGGAGGAGAACAGGTCTCTCGCCGACATTTATCCCATAATTGATATCAAAAATAGCAGATGTGAAAATCGAGTCGCAGGCAGCGTCTGTGGAAAGAGAAAAGCAGAATTGCTGCATGAGATCAACGAGCTTTCATCACAACTAACAAAAGAGCTTGTTCTCTCTGGAATCCTCCATGTAGTTACATTGCCACATTTCCTATATCGCAGGGGTGACAAAGAATATAGTGTTTTAGAACTAAAATGTTTTGGAATGTTGTGAGGCAAGAAAGACGCTATTGAAATGCAGGTTCTTCCACATTGAGATGATCTTTTATTTCAGTGTATCCACTAATTGCCTTCCCTGAGCGCCCCCCCTTTCCCTTTTCTCTCTCTCCCCCGCCCCCTATTTCCCTCCTCCATGTCCTCTTCCACCCATATCCTCCCTCTGGCTTTACATTTAATACTTCCTCTCTTTCCGTCTGTCACCTCCAGCCTTTGCCATGTGCATCTGCTAATCACCTCCCCACCCCCTATCCTGTATCCACCCATCACTTGCCAGGCTTTGTCCTGACCCCCACCTCTTTTGTTTCAGTTTACTCCCCCGCTTTTCCACTCAGTCTGAAAAGTCCCGACCTGAAACGTCGTCTATCCATTCCATTCACGGATGCTTACCCGTTGGGTTCCGCCAGCAATCCTGTTTTTCGCTATTACTTTGACTTGACTGCACGGATGCAGAGTGGAAGCAGGCCCCTCGGCCCACCGAGTCCACGCCTACCAGCGATCACCCGAGTCCACGTTCTATCCTCCACGATAGGGACATATTACAGTTTTATCAAAGCCAATTAACCTTAAACCTGAACGTGCTTGGAGTGTGGGAGGAAGCCAGAGAAAACCCACGTGGTCACAGGGAGAACACGCAAACTCCAGACAGCGCCCATAGTCAGGATCGAACCTGGGTGACTGATGCTGTAAGGCAACTTTACCTGTGCTGACAATACTGTGCTGACAATACTGACAATGGATTACAATTGAGAGATTAAGATAAATGAGCATGAATTAATATTTTTTTTAATTGTGCAGTGGGTCTTGCTTTTGGCTTCCAACCATTAAGGGCTGCAGGGAAAATGCTGGGAACTATAGGCCGGTGATCTTAACATCTGTAATTGGAAAGTTGCTGGAGAGTATTCTGGGGGATAGGATATACAGGCATTTGGATGGGCAAGGGCTGATGAGGGATAGTCAGCATTGGTTTATATGTGGGAGGTCGCGTCTCACAAATCTGATCGAGTTTTTTAAATCTCGATATATACATGTATACATCTCCAGAGCTGTAGATGTATATATGGACCAGCAAAGCTTTTAACAAGATTCCATATGGTAGGCTGCTCTGGAAGGATAGATCGCATGGGATCCAAGGAGAGATAGCTGAATGGATAGCAAATTGGCTCCATGGAAGGAGGCAGAGTGTTTTGGTGGAAGGTTGCTTCTCGGACTGGAGGCCTGTGACTAGTGATGTGCCCCAGGGTTCGGTGCTGGGCCCGTTACTGTTAGTCATTTACATCAATGATTTGGATGAGAACATACAGGGCGAGATTAGCAAGTTTGCTGATGATACAAAAGTGAGTGGTTTTGCAGATAGTGAAGATGGTTGTGAACGATTACAGCAAGATCTGGATCGATTGGCCAGGTGGGAGGAGGAATGGTCGATGGAATTTAATACAAAGAAGTGTGAGGTGTTGCATTTTGGGAAGTCTATCATAGGCAGGACCTACACAGTGAATGGTCGGCCTCTGGGTAGTGTTGTAGAACAGAGGGATCTAGGTTCTTGAAGTTCGAGTCGCAGGTAGATAAGGTGGTCAAAAAGGCTTGTGGCACTTAGGCCTTCATCAGTCAGAGTATTGAGTATAGAAGTTGGGAGGTCATGTTGCAGTTGTATAAGACCTTGGTGAGACCGCATTTAGAATATTGTGTTCAGTTCTGGGCACCATGTTACAGGAAAGATGTTGTCAAGCTGGAAAGGTTCAAGATTCAAGAGAGTTTATTGTCATGTGTCCCAGATAGGACAATGACATTCTTGAAAAGATTTATGAGGATGTTGCCAGGACGGGAGGGGAGAGGTTGTGTAGGCTGGGACTATTCCTTGGAGCGCAGGAGGATGAGGGGTGATCTTATGGAGGTGTATAAGATCATGAGAGGACTTCATCAGGTGGATGCACAGACTCTCTTGCCAAGAGTAGGTGAATCGAGGACCAGAGGACATAAGGTTAAGGTGAAAAGATTTAATAGAAATCTGAGGAGTAACTTTTTCACACAAAGGGTGGTGGGTGCATGGAACAAGCTGCCAGAAGAGGTAGTTGAGGCTGGAACTATTCCAATGTTTAAGAAACAGTTAGACAGGTACATTGATAGGACAGGTTTGAAGGGATATGGGCCAAACGTGGGTAGGTGGCACTAGTGTAACTGGGACATGTTGGTCGGTGTGGGCAAGTTGTCCAAAGGGCCTGTTTCCACGTTGTATCACTCTATGACTCAAACAGCAATCCTGTGGCCAGCCACTGTTCATTGCAGTGTCCTTTTAGGCCCTTGACCCAGATGAGCAGTCGGCTGTGAAAGGGAATTGGTATTCCTAGCTTGTACAGCTTACTGTCTGTACATCTTATGTGGCACCCTTGAGTCACCTCTTAGGGACGATACAGTGGCACAGCAGTAGAGTTGCTGCCCCACCGCGTCAGATATCCGGGTTCAATCCTGACCTCGGGTGCTGTCTGTGTGGTTTGTACTTTCTCCCTGTGAAACGTGAAGAAAAGTGGGTTTTCTCTGGTTTCTTCCCACATTCCAAAGACGTGCAAGTTTGTAGGTTAATTGTTCCTCTGTAAATTGTCCCTCGTGTGTAGGATAGAACTAGTGTGCGGGTGATCGTTGGTGGGTGTGGACTCAGTGGGCCACACTGTATCTGTAAACTAAACTAAATGATATCTGAGGAAGGATGTGTTGGCTCCAGAGAGAGGGTCCAGAGGAGGTTTAGGAGAACGATCCCGGGGATGATTGGCTTACGTACGAGGAGCGTTTGACGGCTCTGGGCCTGCACTCGCTGGAGTTTAGAAAGTTGAGGGGACATTTCTGAAACCTACCGAATAATGAAAGGCCTGGATAGAGTGGAGAGTAGTGATAGTGTCTAGCACCAGAGGGCACAGCCTCAAGTTCAAGGACGTACCTAAAACTAAACCTACAGAGGCAAATTGGCCACAATACAATACAATACAATTTATTTGTTGTAATTTGAACCTCATTGAGGTTCAAACAAAATTTAGTTTCTGCAGTCATACAACAAGAAAAGAAACAAGACACAACACAGTTTACATAGAAACATAGAAATTAGGTGCAGGAGTAGGCCATTCAGCCCTTCGAGCCTGCACCGCCATTCAATATGATCATTGCTGATCATCCAACTCAGTATCCCCAAACATGTTACACAAACATCCATCACAGCGAATCTCCTCCTCACTGTGATGGAAGGCAAAGTCTTATCTCTCCCTTGCACTCCCCATTCTCCTCCCAATGTCAGAGTCGAGGCCCCCGGCGGGCGATGGTAAATAGGTTCCGCGGCCATTAAGGCCTGGCCGGGCGATACAAGGCCGCGCTCCGGGTCTTGATGTTGGAGCCCCCGGCGGGTGCTAGCAAGTCCCGCGGCCATTAAATTAGCCGTCTACGTATGTTTCTGTATTGTGCTGTCCATCAGCGAATGGTCTAATAATTGTCCTTCTGGTCACTTTACAGGTCATGAGCCAGGGCTCGCACAGCTTGTGAACTATTACCGGGGAGCTGACAAACTCTGCCGCAAAGCATCACTAGTCAAGTACGCAAAACATCTGCTCATTTTGACTGTTGTGCTGGGGGTGAAATCACCCGGTTGTTTGAAGGTCATAAGTGATATCAGCAGAATCAGGCCATTCGGCCCATCAAGTCAACTCTGCCATTCAATCATGGCTGATCTATCTTTCCATCCTAACCCTCCTAATCTGAGGAAAGACATTCTTGCCATAGAGAGAGTACAGAGAAGGTTCACCAGACTGATTCCTGGGATGGCAGGACTTCCATATGAAGAAAGACTGGATAGACTCGGCTTGTACTCGCTAGAATTTAGAAGATTGAGGGGGGATCTTCTAGAAATGTACAAAATTCTTAAGGGGTTGGACAGGCTAGATGCAGGAAGATTGTTCCCGATGTTGGGGAAGTCCAGGACACAGGGTCACAGTTTAAGGATAAGGGGGAAATCTTTTAGCACCGAGATGAGAAAAACATTTTTCACACAGAGAGTGGTGAATCTCTGGAATTCTCTGCCACAGAATGTAGTTGAGGCCAGTTCATTGGCTATATTTAAGAGGGAGTTAGATGTGGCCCTTGTGGCTGAAGGGATCAGGGGGTATGGAGAGAAGGCAGGTACAGGATACTGAGTTGGATGATCAGCCATGATCATATTGAATGGTGGTGCAGGCTCGAAGGGCCGAATGGCCTGCTCCTGCACCTATTTTCTATGTTTCTAACCCCATTCTCCTGCCTGCTCCTCATAACCCCTGACGCCCGTACTAATCAAGAATCAATCTATCTATCCGCTTTAAAAATATCCAATGACCTGGTCTCCACGAGCATGGTCGTTGGTGTTCTCCACCAGTCTGTGCCACTGCAGGCCGCGCCCGGTCCACGCTCTCGCCCTTTTGTAACAGCGCCCGGCAACACACTATACCGAACATTATCACTCCATATCATGGCCAACCCAAAAGCTGCTGTTAAATCCCCTGAAGGCGGCGTCTCAGGTGGACAGGGTGATGAAGAAGCCATTTTGTCTGCTCGCATTCATCAGTAAGAGGGCATAAGGAATAGGAGTAGAATTAGGCCATTCGGCCCATCAAGTCTACTCTGCCATTCAATCACGGCTGATCTATCTCTCCCTCCTAACCCCATTCTCCTGCCTTCTTTCCCCATAACCTCTGACACCCGTACTAATCAAGAATCTCTCTATTCGCTTTAAAAATATCCAATGACTTGGTCTCCACCGCCATCTGACTAAAGAAATTCCTCCTCCTCTCCTTTCTAAAGGTACGTCCTTTTATTTTGAGGCTGTGCCCTCTGGTCCTAGACTCTCCCACTAGTGGAAACATCCATCGACTTGGCTTCCACAGTTGGACATCGGCCAGAGACGGAAAAAACAAATGTGAGGGGAAAAAAAAGATTGAAGATGAATGGGGGTGTTGGGGAGAAAGGGGAAGAGGTAGGGGCTTTGCTAAAGGTTACTTAAAATTGGACAATTCAGTGATAATGCCGTTGGGTTGTAAGCTACCCGAGTGGAGTATGAGGTGTGTGGGAAGGAACTGCAGATGCTGGTTTACACTGAAGATAGACACAAAATGCTGGAGTAACTCAGCGGGGACAGGCAGCATCTCAGGGTAGAAGTGGAATGGGTGAAGTTTCGGGTCGAGACCGAGATCAGGTTCTTCAGACCGAATGCGAGGTGCTGTTCCTGCCAGGAGACACAACAAGCTGGAGAAACTTAGCGGGTGATGCAGCATCTATGGGGAGAAGCAATTGGCGACGTTTCGGGTCAAGACCATCAGTCTGAAGAAGGGTCTCAACCCCAAACGTCGGCAATTCCTTCTCTCCATAGATGCTGCCTCACCCGCTGAGTTACTCCACCTTTTTGTGTCTACCTTCGATTTTCCCAGCATCTACAGTTCTTTCTAAAACACTGCTGTTCCTGTAGTTTGCATATGGCCTCACTCTGGCAATGGAGGAGGCCCAGTACAGGAAGGTCAGGGTGGGAAGTGGATTTAAAATGGTTGGCAACCAGGAGATCCGGTCGGCCTGTCGTCCTCTTTGGCTCTTGCATCACCTCCAACAAGCATTGCGTTAGGTACGGCCTCCAAGTTGAGAAATCTGCCTGAGTTAACAGAAAATAAACGCGAGTGCCCTTACTGTGTCAGAGATCTGCTTTAGAAATGTTTTCATCTTTTTGCCACAGTCTCCTGGTTACTCTGCTGTTGAAACTCATGTATGGCAATGGTCCAGGAGAATAGCTCCATGCATGCAGTCTTTAAATGCAAAGAAATGCAGCATATTTCATGGGGCGGTTGTCTCAACCACTTAGCTGGACTTTAATGTGTCGGAAGGAACTGCAGATGCCGGTTTAAACACAAAATGCTGGAGTAACTCAGCAGGACAGGCAGCATCACTGGAGCGAAGTAATGGGTGACGTTTCGAGTCAAGACCCTTCTTCAGAAGGACTACTTTTGAAGAACTGAAAAGTCACCCATTCCTTCTCTCCAATGATGCTGCCTGTCCCTCTGAGTTACTCCAGCATTTTGTGTTGATCTTAGCTGGTCTTTAAGTTTGCTTTCATTTGAAATGAAGAAACTGCACATCCTTAATGTTACGAGATGTGTGCCCAAAACCTTCTATTAATTTATTTTTGGCCAGTTATTTGTTTTTCTGGCAGATTTGGTGATGGTGGCCTAGTGTTGGGGTGGCACAGCGGTAGAGTTGCTGCCTTACAGCGTCAGAGACCCGGTTTGATCCTGACAACGGCTGTTGTCTGTATGTAGTTTGTCCATTTTCCCTTTCCCCAAGTGCTCCAGTTTCCTCCCACACTCCAAAAGCGTTTGGGGTTGCAGGTTAATTGGCTTTGGTAAATTGTAAATTATCTTTGGTGTATAGGATTGTGCTAGTTTATGGGTTAACTGCTGGTCGGCACAGACTCGGTGGGCCGAAGGGCCTGTTTCCGCGCTGCATCTCTAAAGTCTACTGCTCCGTGCTTGCAGAGCACCCAGTGGAAGCCTGCTCGGTCATGGGGAGAGCGTGCAAACTCCACACAGACAGCACCCGAGGTTCGGATCGAAACCCGGGTCTCTGGAGCTGTGAGGCAGCTGCGCCACTTTGCCGCCCACTTTGTGTTTCGTTTCAAATCGTGGGTTGGATTTCTGGCCTCTGCAGTGTCAGCCCAAGTGACAGTAAAAATACTGCCGTTGCCTTGTATGTGTCAGCATCTGGGAAAACTATATTCCAGCTTCAAACTGTCAATAAATATTAGTAACGTAGCTTGGGCATTTCTTGGAAGAAACGGCTGAATGTTTCAGGACCTAATTGGGAAATAAACCCCAATTAGGGTAAAAGCCTTTATACAATCCAGCATGCATTGTCAATTGGCCATTGTGAGCAAGAAACGTGATGCAGCGTGGAAACGAGCCCTTCGGTCCTCTGACCCTTTGCTGACCAGTAATTGCCCGTACATTAGCACTATCCTACACACTGGGGACAATTTACACTTTACAGAAGCAAATTAACCTCCAAACCTACGATTTTTGGAGTGTGGGAGCACCCAGAGAAAATCTACGCAGGGGTCACAGGGAGAACGTACTAACTCCGTACAGACAGAACCCGTAGTTCGGATTGAACCCTGGGCTCTGGGGCTGAGACGCAGCAACTCCACTGCTGTGCCATCCTGAACCAGCAATCGATAAATTGGTCAAAGTACCTGCCAAGCCCAGGACCTCCCGGACAACCATCTGTTCATTGTAAAACCAACCTGCCAAGCCCAGGACCTCCTGGACAACCATCTGTTCATTGTAAAACCAACTTGTCATTGGCAAAGATCTTCTCTGGGCATTGCCAGAAACACTACATAAACAATTTTAAGAAAGACACAAGAAAACGCAAGTGCTTTAGGTTTATTGTCACGCGTACCAAGGTAGAGCGCAAAGCTTTTGTTTGCGCGTGTTCAAATCAAATGCGTAATACCGTACAGAGTGCAATCAAGCCGAGCTCAAGTACAAAAGCAAGAGCGGAGAGAAAGATATCAGAGTGCAGAATATCGTTCAAACATTCATTAGCTACAGGGAGAGGTTCTCTGGAACGTCAGAGCTTGAGGGGAGAACTTCAGACTTTAGTGATACAGCGTGGAAACAGGCCCTTCAGCCCACTGAGTCCGCGCCGACCAGCGATCACCCCGTACACTAGCACTATCCTACACACTCGGGACAGTTTACAAACTACAGAAGCCAAGTAACCTACAATCCTGTACGTCTTTGGAGTGTGGGAGGAAACCGGAGCACCCGGAGAAAACCCACGCGGTCACAGGGAGAACGCACAAACTCCGTACAGACAGCACCCGTAGTCAGGATGGAACCCGGGTCTCTGGCGCTGTGAGGCAGCAACTCTACAGCTGCGCCACACCACCCCAACTGATAGTATATAAAATTATGAGAGGTATGGATGGGGTAGACATTCAGAACCTTTTGAATGGAAATATCAAATACTAGGGGGGGTATAGCATTATGGTGTGAGGGGCAAAGTCTAAAGGAGATGTTCTGGGCAAGTGTTGTACACAGAGGGTGGTGAGTGACTGGAACACGCTGATAATTCTCCTCTGGGCTGGGATGATACTAGATTGCAGAAGTCATTTTACCACTTGACTGGTGTCAAGGAAAGAGCGTTCACGTCGCGGCCCTGTTTCCGCCACTATTCCGCCTGTTCCTGTGCTGTACTGTTCCAAGTTGTATAAGTGAATGCTGTCCTCAGGATTCCACTGTGCTAAAGGACATAGGTTTAAGGTGAGGGAGGAGAGATTTTATAGAAACCTGAGCTGCAACTCCTTTTTACACAGAGGGTGGTAGGTAAATGGAAAATGGGCTGCCAGAGGTGGTAGTAGGGGCTAGTGCTGTCACAACATTGTGTAGAATGAACTGCAGCTACTGGTGAACTCCAAATATAGACTGAAGAAGGGCTTTGATCTATTCCTTTCCTCCAGAGATGCTGCTCGAACTGCTGAGTTACTCCTGCAACATTTGGACAGATACATGGATAGGAAATATTTGGAGGGATATGCAGGTGGGTGGGACTGGTGTGGATGGGACATGTTGGTCGGTGTGGGTGAGTTGGGCCGAAGGGCCTGTTTCTGCTCTCTCTGGCTTCCTATGACTCTCTGATATGTTTTTATTTCCAATCTAGGCTCATCAAGTCGATCCCGGAGCTGGAATCATGCAGCTGGTTCCCTGAATCCTACGTCATCTACCCCACGGGGCTACAAACCACGGCCATCCCCTTGCAGAATGGATTAACAGTGCAAAGAAAGAACGTGCGCACGGATGACCGGGAGGTCTTCCTGGCATCGTACCACAAGAGGCAAGAGAATGCAAAGCGGAACGTGTGGGTAGCCAAATCCTCGGCCGGCGCCAAAGGTAAATCATATTATAGTGACAGATTTTTATATCGTTCAAGGAACCTTTCCTTTAGTCACTATGATTCAAGACAGGGGTTCAGGAAATAATCGAAACACACTCACCAGCTCTCCACGAGACATTCAGTGCCGTTGAAAGATAAATCTTCCAAACACAGGCTCAGCACTTCAACTCCCCCTCCCATTCCGAATCCGACCTCTCTGTCCTGGGCCTCCTCCATGGCCAGAGTGAGCACCGCGGGAAATTGGAGGAGATGCACCTCATATTCCGATTGGGCAGTCTGCACCCTAGTGGCATAAACATTAACTTCTCCAATTCCAGGTAGCCCTTGCTGTCTCCTCCCCTTCTCAGCTCTCCCTCAGCCCTTGGGCTCCTCCTCTTCCTTTTTCCTTTCTTCTCCCCATTCCCCCCTCCCCCCCCCCCCCCAAACATCAGTCAGAAGAAGGGTTTTGGCCCGAAACTTTACCTATTTCCTTCGCTCCACAGATGCTGCTGCACCCGCTGAGTTTCTCCAGCACTTTTGTCTACCTTCGATTTTCCAGCATCTGCAGTTCCTTCTTAAACAGTTTCTTAATTAATAGTTTCTTTATTGTAGTAGTAAAAACAGTAAGATATTCATCCAAACTTCTTCTTGTTTAAGTACATTTTGATCTTACTCGTGCGTGGCCGAAAGCTGTGACCTCTCCCCGATGCTTCTTCAAACTAAACTAACTACCAGGGCGTCTGCGCGAGAATCCCAGGCGCAAACATGCCTCAGACTACGTATAAATCCCACCCACACAATTACAGGCAGATAAAATTTAATGGTAACTGACTATAGTTATAACATGCTGAGTTAAGCTAAATGGCCACGACAGATGACTAATACCCACGTCTAATGGAGATTTTATTCACCTGTGTCATGACATGGACACACCTAAGATAGAAAAAAAAGGTTAGATACAAGGAACTGCAGATGCTGGTTTACAGCAAAAAAAAAAGACACAGAATGGGTGGGCGAGGATTTGGGTCGGGACCCTTCTTCAGACCGATTGTACTAGATCTTCAAAATTTACACGTTAAGGGTCTGGGGAAGGGTCCCTGACCCGAAACATCACCTATTCCTTTTCTTCAGTGATGCTGTCTGACCCGCTGAGTTACTCCAGCTTTTTGTGTCTATCCAAAGGTAAGACTTGTATTTGCTGGCTGTTGAAGAAAAAAGGACTTTGGCTGTGTCTGTGTTCTATTACAGTGGGATCACTTGGCAGCATGAAGTGGGGGGACTAAACAAGAGCACAGAACACAGAGTAGGGCCATTTGGCCCATTGAGTCTGCTCCTCCATTCAGTCATGGCTGATCTATCTTTCCCCCTCAATCCCATTCTCCTGCCTTCTCCCCATAACCTTTGGCGCCCGTACTAATCAAGAACCAGTCAATCTCCGCAATAAAAATACCCAATGACTTTGCCTTCCCTGCCATCTGTGGCAAAGAATCCCACTTATTTGCCACTCCCTGGCTAAAGGTTTGTTTGGAATGTTTTGGAGAGTGTTCAAATTATAATCCATGATCTAAATAGAATCTCCCTTAGACAGGCACAAAATGCTGGATTAAGTCAGCGGGTCAGGCAGCATGTGTGGAGAAAAGGAATAGATGACGTTTCGGGTGGAGACCCTTCTCCAGACTGGAGTACTGTGTACAGTTGTGCAGGCCCTGCTGTAGGCAGGATGCCATTAAACTGGAAAAGGTGAAGATTTACGAGACTCTTCCTCGGCCTGGAGTCAGGGGAGAGGGCAGCTAGAGGTATGAAAAGGCTCCGAACAAATTGTAGCCGGCACCGATGACCGAGGGGAAGTGGAGCCCACAGCGGTCCATTGTGGGTTGTTAAGGAGGTGAGAAATTAATGTTCATACCGCTGGGGTGTAAGCTGCCCAAGCGGAATATGAGGTGCTGTTCCTCCAGTTTGCGCGTGGCTTCACTCTGACGGGTTTGTGCGTGTGTGTTTGATTATACATTGCTTATTCTAGTGTTTATGTTTACTACTATAGTGTTTACAGACCACTGTGTTTACATCGAGGATGGACACAAAAAACTGGAGAGCTGCAGTAACTCAGCGGCTCTGGAGAAAAGGAATAGGTGCGCTTTATATATTTCATAACTCTCCAGAGATGCTTCCTGTCCCGCAGAGTAGCTCCAGCTTTTAGTATCTATCTTCGGTGTAAACCAGCATCTGCAAGTTCCTTCCTATACAGTATGTTCGCACATTGTGTGGTGCTGCTGCTGAAACAATGTCATTGTTCTATCTGGGACATATGACAATAAAACACTCTTGGTGTTGTCACCTGGTCCCAACACGGACTTTCTGATTCCACCTGCCGTGTCATTTCCATTTCAACCGATGCATTGACATCTCTCTCTCTCTCTCTCTCTCTCTCTCTCTCTCTCTCTCTCTCTCTCTCTCTCTCTCTCTCTCTCTCATCTCTCTCTCTCTCTCTCTCTCATCTCTCTCTCTCTCTCTCTCTCTCCATCTCTCTCTCTCTCTCTCTCTCTCTCTCCTCTCTCCCCAGGTGCTGGGATTTTTATTTCTTCTGACGCCAATGAATTGTTGGACTTTATCGATACACAAGGTCAAGTTCACGTGATTCAAAAATACCTCGAGAGACCATTACTGCTAGAACCAGGACACCGAAAATTTGACATCAGGTCAGTTTAATTTAATTACTTTTCCGGACAGCCGTCCTTTCCATTGTAGCGATCCTGAGCAGTAGGAGGTGAGGAACTGTTTTATAGAAACATAGAAACATAGACAATAGGTGCAGGAGGAGGCCATTCAGCCCTTCGAGCCAGCACCGCCATTCATTGCGACCATGGCTGATCGTCCCCAATCAATAACCCGTGCCTGACTTCTCCCCATATCCCTTGACTCCACTAGCCCCTAGAGCTCTATCTAACTCTCTCTTAAATCCATCCACTGACTTGGCCTCCACTGCCCTCTGTGGCAAGGAATTCCACAAATTCACAACTCTCTGGATGAAAAAGTTTTTTCTCACCTCAGTCCTAAATGACCTCCCCTTTATTTTAAGACTGTGGCCCCTGGTTCTGGACTCGCCCAACATTGGGAACATTTTTCCTGCATCTAGCTTGTCCAGTCCTTTTATAATTTTATATGTTTCTATAAGATTCCCCCCCCCCCCCCCTCATCCTTTTAAACTCCAGTGAAGTAGGTTCCCATCAATCCCATTATTTTCTGATGGCTCTGCCAAAAAAATATTTTTTTTTGTAATAATCTTTTACAATGTTCATCCTTGTGGGCAGCGAGCTGCAAATTCCGTTCTTCAGCTACAGCTGCGGATTCAACTATAGTTCCTTCCCAGCTGTTATCAGGCAACTGAATAATCGTACCACAACCAGAGAGCAGTGCAGAACTACTATCTACCTCACTGGTGACCCTCGGACTATCCTTGATTGTACTTTGCTGGCTTAAGGGGTTGGACAGGCTAGATGCAGGAAGATTGCTCCCGATGTTGGGGAAGTCCAGAACACGGGGTCACAGTTTAAGGATAAGGGGGAAGTCTTTTAGGACCGAGATGAGAAAAACAAATTCACACAGAGAGTGGTGAATCTGTGGAAATCTCTGCCACAGAAAGTAGTTGAGGCCAGTTCATTGGCCATATTTAAGAGGGAGTTAGATGTGGCCCTTGTGGCTAAGGGGATCAGGGGGTATGGAGAGAAGGCAGGTACGGGATACTGAGTTGGATGATCAGCCATGATCATATTGAAAGATGGTGCAGGCTCGAAGGGCCGAATGGCCTACTCCTGCACCTATTTTCTATGTTTCCTTGCACTAAATGTTATTCCCTTATCATGGCTGTAACTGGCTGGATTGTAATCATGTATTGTCTTTCTGCTGACTGGATAGCACGCAACAAAAGCTCTTCACTGTACCTCAGTACACGTGACAATAAACTAAATTCGATCATAACCATGCCCTTCTTCTAAAACAGTTGTTCTTCACATTAACGCCTACTACCATACCTCCACCTCAAATCTGCCCAGCAGTTTGCATGTATGTCCTCGGGTAATGTGAAAAAATAATAGATTGGAATGACATCACTTTAATTATCGAAAGGTGAGAGAGAAGAACTTCAAGGGTCATCCGAATTACTAACTGCTTTCTTAATAAATGCGTAGGAAGGAACTGCAGATGCTGGTGTAAACCGAAGATAGACACAAAAAGCTGGAGTAACTCAGAGGGACAGGGAACATCTCTGGAGAGACAATACTATACAATACAATATTTTATTCCATGTCATTTGAACCTCAGTGAGTCTCAAACGAAAGTCTGTTTCCACAGCCATATAAACAAAGACAATTCCTACAAAACATACAAACAATTCAATTCACACAAACATCCATCACAGTGAATCTCCTCCTCACTGTGATGGAAGGCAAAGTCTTTTCTCTCCCCAGCACCATTTCTCTCCTGATGTTGAAGCCCCCAGGCGGGCGATGGTAAGTCCCACGGCCATTTAAGGCCACGCCGGGCGATGTACGGCCCTGCTCCAGGCCCAAAAGTCACAACGTTGGAGCCCCCAGCGGGCGCTGGAATGTCCCGCGGCCGTTAAAGCTGCGCCGGGCGATGTACGGCCCCGCTCCGGGTCATTCCAACCCCGCGACACGGGCTGGAGAAGTTGCGTTGCGGGAGCTCCGAAATGCGGTCTCTCACCCGGACCCGCGAGCTCCCGATGTTCCGTCCATCGGTCTGCAGCTGGAGCCTCTGAGCCCCGGCAGCACCGAACCGCCACTGCTGCCCACGCTCCGAGGCTGGCCAGCCCCACGCCGGTGAGTCCGCAGGCTCCGCGACTGGAGCCCCCAGGTCATTCCGGCTGGAGGCCACTCCACGGTACTAGGCCCCAACGTCAACGGAGACACGACAGGAAAATGGTCCTCAAATGTCACCCATTCCTTCTCTCCAGAGACGCTGGCTGTCTCGCTGAGTTACTCCAACTTTGTGTGTCTACCTTCTCTCTTCATAAATGCAGCCTGATTTACTTGGGCAAAACGCAAAGCACTTGAGTAACTCAGCGTGTCAGGCGCCATCTGGGGAGGAAAAGGATAGATGACAGGTTAAATATCGAGACCTGGAGGAATCCACTCTGAAGAACGCCACCTGTCCATTTCCCTGACCCGTTATGTTCCTCCAGCACTTTGTGTTTTGCAGTAGATTCCAGCATCTTGCAGTTCCTTGTGTTATACTTCATAGGTTATAGAAGCAGAATTAGGCCATTTGGCCCATCACATCTACTCTGCCATTCATCATGGTTGATTTATCTTTCCCTCAACCCCATTCTCCTGCCTTGTCCCCATAACTTTTGCCGCACTTATTAATCAAGAACTTTAAAAATACCCAATGTCTTGGCCTCCACAGCCGTATGGGGCATGAATTCTGTCTGATGTACTTATTCTTTCTGGCAATTTTAAAGAATATGGTTTCTGTTTCTTGCCACTGCCCTGATGCCCCGTCCTGCTGTGAATAACGTTTTTTTTTCTCTCTCTCTCCCTCGTGTTTCCAGAAGCTGGGTGCTCCTTGATCATCAATATAACATATACCTCTACAAGGAAGGAGTATTACGAACTTCCTCTGATCCATATAATAGCACGGATTTTCAGGATAAAACGAGTCACCTGACAAATCACTGTATTCAGAAGGAATTCTCCAAGAATTATGGAAAATATGAAGAAGGGAATGAAATGTTCTTTGAAGAATTTAACCAGTACCTGATGAACACTCACAATGTCAGCTTGGAAAACAGTATTTTGCCACAAATCAAGCAAATTATAAGGTGCGTTTCGTTTTTACGTCTGAACCTCAGCGTTTACTGTTGATTAGAATTCTGTGGGCTTTTGTTCATTTTTTCCCAGTTGGAGATCAGTGGGGTTAAATGATTAGCAAACCATACGCAGCTACATTTCTGCTACCGGTTCATGGAGGCTTGCAGCTGGGAGTGTCTCGATGTAAAATGATCTTGGGGCAGCACAGTGGCGCAGCTGGTAGAGCTGCTGTATCTCAGCAACAGGGACCAGGGTTTGACACTGACCTTGGGTGCTGTCTGTGTGGAGTTTGCACATTCTCCTCGTGACTGCGTGGCTTTTTAAAAAAAAACTCCCTACGCACTAGGGGCAATCTTTTAGGAGCCAATTAACCTACAAACCTGCACATCTTTGGGATGTGGGAGGAAACCTTGGGGAAATCCACAGGGTCACATGGAGAACGTGCAAACTCCACAGAGACAGCGCCTGAGGTCAGGATCAAAGCCGGGTCTCTGACGCTGTGCAGCAGCTGCACCACTGTTTTCTCCATGCTCCGATTTCAATAGACAATAGGTGCAGGAGTAGGCCATTCGGCCCTCCGAGCCAGCACCACTATTCAATGTGAACATGGCTGATCATCCACAATCAGTACCCCGTTTCTGCCTTCTCCCCATATTCCCTGACTGTGCTATCTTTAAGAGCCCTATCTAGCTCTCTCCTGAAAGCATCCAGAGAACCGACCTCCACCGCTGAGGCAGAGAATTCCACAGATTCACAACCCTCTGTGTGAAAAAGTTTTTCCTCATCTCCATTCTAAATGGCTTACCCCTTATTCTTAAACTGTGGCCCCTGGTTCTGGACTCCCCCAACATGGTTCTGGACTCCCCCAACAGCTCCTGCCTCTAGTGTGTCCAAACCCTTAATAATCTTTTATGTTTCAATGAGATTATTAAGGGTTTTGACACGCTAGAGGCCGGAGTCCAGAACCATGGGCCACAGGTTTCCCCGCACATCCCAAAGACGTGCAGCTTTGTAGGTTAATTGGCCTCTGTATATTGTCCCTGGCACGTTGGGAGTGGATGAGAAGGTGGGATAAGATGGAACTGGTTTGAACGGGTGATCGATGGTTTGCCGTGGTCTCAGAGGGCCAAAAGACCGCTTTCCATGTTATATCTCTTTTTAAAAAACTATTAGCCCTGTCCCACGGTACGAGTTCATTCCAAGAGCGCTCCTGAGTTTAAAAAAAAATCAAACTCGTGGTAAGCACAGAGAATGAACGTAGCGGGTACGTCGGAGCTCAGGGACGTCTCTTACCGGCTCGTAACGCTAACGGCAGGTACTCGGGAAGACTCGCTAACGGCAGGTAAGCTCGGGAAGACTCGTGAAGATTTTTCAACATGTTGAAAAATGTCCACGAGAGCCCCGAGTACCGACGAGCGGCCATTACCGTAAATCTCCGAGTTCCAATCAGGGCAAACTCGGGAGAGCTCTTGTAATGAACTCGTATCGTGGGACAGGGCTTTAAGCCTTAACCCATGCCCCTTTATTTTTAGTGGTGAAGGAAAGGGTACCTGTTTCCGCAACGCGTTTTACAGGGCACGCAGTTCATATCACTGAGGCTGGTGTTCCGGTTGATCAGTCCAGACTTATTGACAGTTTCCTCTGCCAGTGGCCTGTCGGAATTGTCAATTCTGCGTGGGTGATGTGCTGAAGGTTTGATTATGTGTCGACCTGCATCAAACCGCTCAGTTCCTGACAATAAAGGAATCTAATCTAATCCAATCTAATCTAAATTGATCCAGTCCCCGGGCCCATTGCATTGAATTGAATACATTGTATTAGCCAAGCATGTATACACACACACACATACAAGGAGTTTGCCTCTGTGCTTTACCCACAAGTAACAACACAATATACAGTCCACAATTTAAAATAAAATATTATAATATAAACATGTGAAGAATGAAATAAAAAATACCAGAGCAAAAGGGAGGCTACAGACTTCTGGCTGTTGAGTAGAGCTACTGTTCGTGGATAAAATCTGTTTTTATATCTGGCTGTGGCGGCTTTGACAGTCCGGAGTCGCCTTCCAGAGGGAAGTGATTCAAAGAGTTTGTGGCCAGGGTGAGAGGGGTCAGAGATGATCTTGCCCGCTCGCTTCCCGGCCCTTGCAGTGTACAGTTCATCAATGGAGGGAAGGTTGCAGCCAATAACTTTCTCTGCTGATCGGACGATTCGCTGCAGCCTCCAGGTGTCGTGCTTGGTGGCTGAGCCAAACCAGACCATGATGGAGAAGGTGAGGACAGACTCTACGATGGCCGTGTAGAATTGGACCATCATTGCCTGTGGCAGATTGTGCTTCCTCAGCTGCCGCAGGAAGTACATCCTCTGTTGGGCCTTTTTGACTGTGGAGTCGATGGTAGCCCCCCACTTAAGGTCCCTGGAGATGATGGTTCCAAGGAACTTAATTGACTCCACAGATGTGACTGTGGTGTTGTTGATGGTGAGTGGGTGAGGGGAGGGAGAGCGCCTACCAAAGTCTACAATCAATTCCACCGTCTTAAGGGCATTGAGCTCCAGGTTGTTGCGATGGCACCAGGCTGCCAGCTGTGTAATTTCCTGTCTGTAGGCAGATTCCTCCCCATCCTGGATCAGTCCAATCAGGGTTGTGTCGTCCGCAAACTTGAGAAGCTTGACAGAGGAGTCTGTGGAGGTGCAGTTGTTGTGTAGAGAGAGTAGAGGAGAGGGGAGAGTACGCAGCCTTGTGGTGCTCCTATGCTGAGTGTTTGTGGGTGGAAGATGTGCTTTCCCAGCCTCACATGCTGCTTCCTGTCTGGCAGGAAGTTGGTGATCCATTAGAGAAAGAACAGGCCTGATTCTGTGCTGTATCTCTAAATTAAATTAAACTAAAAATAAGGGTATAAATATAACATCTGAGCTAAAACATTATAAAGCATAGTGATTAATTGAGAGATACAGCACGTAAACAGGCCCTTCTGCCCACTGAGTCTGCGTAAACAATTGATTACCATTTTGTACTAGTTCTACCTTATCTCACTTTCTTCATCCACTCCCTACACATATTCTGGGCCAATTAACCTACAAGCCAGCATGTCTTTGAGATTTAACAGGGAACCAGAGCCCCTGGAGGAAACCCATGCAGGGAGAACGTGCAAACTCTACCCAAACAACACCCGTGGTCAAGGGTAGGGTTGCCAACTGTCCCGTATTAGCCGGGACATCCCGTATATTGGGCTGAATTGGGACCGCCCTTGTCTTTGACTGCTTCTACTCAGGTCGAGGGGACTGTCGGGTCGGAGTGCTGCGTCCGGCCCCGCCTCACCCTTCCCGACGTAGTGCAGCCCATGGAGTGCAGCAGCGCCTCGCCCGTGGCCCCATCAGATGGCATCCCGGCCAGCTGTCCGACCTTCGGACCTTCGCTTATTGCTGACACCCCCCCCCCCCCCCCCCCCTCCCATGGCCGATCATCGGTTCATGAGTTGGATGGGGCGCCGGACTTTGCGCGCGATGTCGCGCGGCCAGGGCCAAAACTCCTCAGCTGGCCCGCCGGCTGGGCTCTGTGTGCAGTCCAGCACCCGGGCCAACTCATCATTCACCCAGCCACGGCCGAGTCGGTCAACGGATTGCCGTCGGGAATTTGACCCGTATTTTGACCTTTCCTCCCTTATTTGGGAGTGAGGAAGTTGGCGACCCTAGTCAGGATGGAAGCCGGGTCTCTGGCACTGTGAGGCTGCCGCTCGACTGGCTCCACTGCTGCGCCGCTCCAAGTTGAGGGTAGGGGGTGGGGATTCAATAGAACGTGTGCTTCTTTATGTGTATCTTGTGTGTGCTGAAATCACAATGTTTTATTTTATTTCATGTTAATTTTAGGAGCTGTCTAATGAGCATCGAATGTGCAATTGGCACAAAGCTTCTCCCATACCACAGCTTTCAACTGTTTGGATTTGACTTCATGGTTGATGAAGATCTCAAAGTCTGGCTGATTGAAGTGAATGGAGCCCCAGCATGTGCCCAGTGAGTTAGCAATTCCTTCCTGAAACCAGGTTCCCTGCAGTCACACTACTGCTCAGAATACGGCTTGGCTCAGTTAATGTGTACTTCGATGATCCAATACTGAGCTTTGAACAACTGAATCTGTTCTATACATCAGTATGAAAGCTCCTCAGAAACTTTGAATTCACCATGGAGCATATCAAACGATGATGACACGTTGTCATTTAAAAAAAAAAAGATTGGTTTAGAGGTACGGTCAAGAAACAGGCCCTTCAGTCCATGGCGACCAGCAATCACCTACACACTAGTTCTATCCTACACACTAGGGACAATCTCAACCTCAAAGCCAATTGACCTACAAACCTGCATGTCTTTGGAATGTGGGAGGAAGCCGGAGCACCCTGGAGAAACCTCCCATGGAGAACGTACAAACTCCATACAGAAAGCACCCGTAGTCAGGATCGAACTCTGGTCTCCGATGCTGTGAGGCAGCAGGTCCACCTCTGTGCCACCTCCAGTGGCAGCCTTTCCAGCTCATTGACATCTTTCCTTGAGCTGGGTGGCCAGAACTGTGCATTTTACTGTGCCCTCCATATGTGTGGGACAAAGACCCATCATTTAATTATTTGCCTCTCTACTCCACAATTTGAGATATGTAATAGAAAAAAAATCACATGTGGTTAAAGTGCACATTGTCAGGTTTTATTAAAGGCCATTTTTATACACTTTGGTTTCACCATGTAGAAATTACAACTGTGTTTACACATAGTCCCCCCCATTTCAGGGCACCATAATGTTTTGGAAACATGGCTTCTCACGTGTTTGTAATTGCTCAGGTGTGTTTAATTGCCTCCTTAATGCAGGTATAAGAGAGCTCTCAGCACCTAGTCTTTCCATCACATTTGGAAACTTTTATTGCTATTTATCAACATGAGGACCAAAGTTGTGCCAATGAAAGTCAAAGAAGCCATTATGAGACTGAGAAACAAGAATAAAACTGTTAGAGACATCAGCCAAACCTTAGGCTTACCAAAACCACCTGTTTGGAACATCATTAAGAAGAAAGAGAGCACTGGTGAGCTTACTAATCGCAAAGGAACTGGCAGGCCAAGGAGGACCCCACAGCTGCTGACAGAAGAATTCTCTCTATAATAAAGAAAAATCCCCAAACAGTCCAACAGATCAGAAACACTCTTCAGGAGTCAGGTGTGGATTTGTCAATGACCATTGTCCGCAGAAGTTTTCATGAACAGAAATACAGAGGCTACACTGCAAGATGCAAACCACTGGTTAGCCGCAAAAATAGGATGGCCGGGTTACAGTTTGCCAAGAAGTACTTAAAAGAGCAACCACAGTTCTAGAAAAAGGTCTAGTGGACAGATGAGACGAAGATTAACTTATATCAGAGTGATGGCAAGAGCAAAGTATGGAGGAGAGAAGGAACTGCCCACGATCCAAAGCATACCACCTCATCTGTGAAACACGGTGGTGGGGGTGTTATGGCCTGGGCATGTATGGCTGCTGAAGGTACTGGCTCACTTATCTTCATTGATGATACAACTGCTGATGGTAGTAGCATAATGAATTCTGAAGTGTACAGACATATCCTATCTGCTCAAGTTCAAACAAATGCTTCAAAACTCGTTGGCCGGCGGTTCATTCTACAGCAAGACAATGATCCCAAACATACTGCTAGAGCAACAAAGGAGTTTTTCAAAGCGTAAAAATGGTCAATTCTTGAGTGGCCAAGTCAATCACCCGATCTGAACCCAATTGAGCTTGCCTTATATCTGCAGAAGAGAAAACTGAAGGGGATTAGACCCCAAAACACGCAATAGCTAAAGATGGCTGCAATACAGGCCTGGCAGAGCATCACCAGAGAAGACACCCAGCAACTGGTGATGTCCATGAATCGCAGACTTCAAGCAGTCATTGCATGCAAAGGATATGCAACAAAATACTAAACATGACTACTTTCATTTACATGACATTGCTGTGTCCCAAACATTATGGTGCCCTGAAATGGGGGGGGGACTATGTATAAACACTGCTGTAATTTCCACATGGTGAAACCAAAGTGTATAAAAATGGCCTTTATTAAAATCTGACAATGTGCACTTTAACCACATGTGTGTTGTTCTATTACACATCTCAAATTGCGGAGTACAGAGACAAATAAAGAAATTATGGGTCTTTGTCCCAACATTATGGAGGGCACGGTACTTTAAGAGTGCAGCTTAGAAGTAGAGATGCAGCGTGGAAACGAGACCTTCGGCCCACGTCCACTCTGGCCATCAATCTTCCGCACTCCGTTCTATACTGTCCCACTTTTCCATCCAACACATCAGTGCAACCTACAGAAGCCAATTAACCCACAAACCTGCATGGCCCCAGAAGATGACTGTTTAATTATAGATGAGTAGGTGGAGACTCAGATGGAACTCAACACCCAAATCATTTGAGCTCGATGGCCATTTTCCATGCTGGTCATAATTTTTGAAAGGTGACTTCTTAATATCCTCTAAATTATTCAACGCTTTTAATTCCAGTGACTTTTTCCACAGTTGCGCTCCTTTTTTTTTGCCTCATTACTTTTTTAGTAATCATTCCTCGTGCCTGTTGTTCAAAAATGGAATTGTTCAGTGTATCTGTGCATGTCATTTATAAATAGCATCATTCCAGAGTCTTCAGGGCCTGTCCCACTATCACGACCTAATTCACGACCTCTGCCGAGTTTGCCCTTGACTCGTACTCGCAGCATGGTCGTCACCAGGTCGTTGGAGGTGGTAGGTAGGTCGTGATGCTGGTCGTAGGTACTCGTGGCATCAAGTAGGTCGGGGCGTTTTTCTAGCCTGAAGAAAAATGTCCGCGAGTAAAAAAGGTCGTGAAAGTGGGACAGGCCCTTAAGAGTCATACAGTGGGGAAACAGGCCCTTTGGCCCAACCTCCAAGATGGCACCCAACCCAAGCGACTATTTGCGGGCTAGCCACAGAAGCTACAGACTCATTACAATCACACCACACTCATAAATCTCTATTCCTACAGCAACACTTCTTACTTTAACTATGCACTAAACGTTATTACCTTATCTGATTTAGGGTCTGAAAAAGGCTCGACCCGAAACGTCACCCATTCCTTCTCTCCAGAGATGCTGCCTGTCCCGCTGAGTTACTCCAGCGTTTCGTGTCCGCCTTCTTATTCCCTTATCATGTATCTGTACACCGTAACTGAATCAATTGTAATCATGTATTGATCCAGTATCCCAACACTCCGCTATCTTTAAGAGCCCTATCTAACTCTCTTGAAAGCATCCAGAGAATTGGCCTCCACTGCCTTCCAGAGAATTCCACAGACTCACAACTCTCTGTGTGAAGAGGTTATTCCTCATCTCCATTCTAAATGGCTTACCCTTTATTCTTAAAGTGTGGCCCCTGGTTCTGGACTCCCCCAACATCGGGAACATGTTTCCTGCCTCTAGCGCGTCCAACCCCTTAAAAATCTTATAATTTCAATAAGATCCCCTCTCATCCTTCTAAACTCCAGAGTGTACAAGCCTAACCGCTCCATTCTATCACCATATGATTATTCATCTTTATTTTACATCGAGAGATAAAAGCCTTTCATGAGTTCAGGAAATCCTAAAGCATCTTATAGACAGTGATCTCTACAGTAATAAACTGTTCAACTGTACCAAGGTTAAGCGAAATTCCTTTTGTATTCAATTCAGTACAAGTATCACTACACATAGACACTTGGATACATCTTAGATACGCATCTCAGATACAGTACAAGTGTATAGCAGTAGTACACTGAGACAGTATACAGAGTTGCCAGATTTGGCTCCGTTTTCAAGTCCCAGCTCTTATCCTGCCCATGAAGGCTTGTTGTCCTGGCTGTGTTGCAGGGTCGGCCTGGCCAAGCATGGTCGTTGGTGTCCTCCACCACTCTGTGCCACTGCAGGCCGCGCCCGGTCCACACGCTCGGCCTCTTAGAGCGGCGCCAGGCAACACACTTTACCGAACATTATCACTCCATATCATGGTCAACCCAAAAGCTTCTGATTAAATCCCCTGAAGGCGGCATTTCAAGTGGACAGGGTGATGAAGTTTTCTCTGCTGGCATTCATCAGTAAGAGGTCATAAGGAACAGGAATAGGAGAAGAATTAGGCCATTCGGCCCATTCAATCATGGCTGATTTATCTCTCCCTCCTAACCCCATTCTCCTGCCTTCTTTCCCCACAACCTCTGACACCTGTGCCAATCAAGAATCTATCTATCTCTGCCTTAAAAATATCCGCTGACGGCCTCCACAGCCTTCTGTGGCAAAGAATTCCACAGATTCACCACCGCAAGAAGATTTGAGTACAGAAGGTAGAAACAAGAAACTGCAGATGCTAGCTTGCAAAAAAAAGACACAAAGTGCTGGAGTAACTCAACGGGTCAGGCAGCATCTCTGGAGAACATGGATAGGTGACGTTTCGAGTCATGAACCTTCGGAATACTTCTCTCCCACACACTAGGGACAATTTACTGAAGCTAATTGACCTACAAATCTGGATGTGAGAGGTTTCATATTAAAGCACTTTCAAAGTGAAAAGAAATGAAGAAAGGAGCAAAAATGCAGATTCTAGAATCGGAAAAATCATTTGCAAACTCCTAGTCTTTCCTGTCTCTTTGCCCCAATCCTAAAAAAAAGTACTTGATCTTGTGTAGGAACGGCAGATGCTGGTTTAAACCAAAGATAGTCACAAATGCTGGAGTAACTCAGCGGGACAGGCAGCATCTCTGGAGAGAAGGAATGGGTGACTTTTTGGGTCGAGAACCTTGTTCAGACTTCCCCAGAGTCTGAAGAAGGGTCTCGACCCGAAACGTTTGCCAATTCCATTTCTCCAGAGGTGCCACCTCACCCGCTGAGTTACACCAGCTTTTTATGTCTAAAATCTTTTATCTTTCTATTTTCAGTGAATAGGGTACTAATCTATTTTCAGTGAACATGATAGATTAGTTCCAGTCACATTTATTGTCACATGCACCAATTGGTACAGTGAGATTTGACTTAGCTCCATATTCTGAACTGCAACTGTGATTTAAGTCATTCTTTTCTTTTTCAGGAAACTCTACGCTGAACTTTGTCAAGGAATCGTGGACGTAGCCATTTCCTGCGTCTTTCCATTGAGTGAAACGACACAGAAGCCAAACGCACAGTCTGTCTTCATCAAGTTAGGAAGTTAACAGAATTTTGTCCTCGTCGCCTTTCATTTCACACTCCAATAGTATGTGTAGCGGTATCAAGGCTGCATTGCGAATCATGTAGCGAGATTCTATCCAGCCTGGTGCAGGCATGATGGAAGAGCAATTAGGAAACTAAGGAATTTTTATCTACGGTTAATGACTTGTATAAACCAACATCCTATTACGGCTTTAAGACTTTTGTCGGACAAATTACAATCGAGCCCCTGTCAATGGAAGTTGCTGTACCTGGTACACGATGCTTCAAACTGTGGGAATGTTACAAGCTCCTGCTCTCTTTACTTTAGATGATTGGCAGGCGTTGCACAGTAGTTATCTCGACATCATCTGCTTCTGGGTTTCATCATTAGAATGACTGTCCTGGACCTTGACGTGCTATTATGGTACTCCAGCACCGGGGCTGCAGTTTTAGCCGAGTGTCTCATAACGTGCCGAATTCTTCCGTGATCATTGATAAAGTGATTGATGGAAATGGAAATCACTGTGACCGCGTATGGCCTAAAGCAACTCCTGAATGCACATCACCCCATGTGCGTGGTACTGTTCCTGTCCGAATGTGTGAATGCTTGAGAGCCCGCGAGGAGGCTATGTGCTGCTGCCTTTCAAATGATCTACACTGGTGCTTTTTGAAACACACCTGACGTTGGAGGCGAGGAGTTCTGCTTGCGTTGTTTTTTTTTAAACTATATTCGCAAATACTTGATCCTTTGAGAGGAGTTGGGTTAGAAGAATCCCAAACGTACCTCAGGGGTGATGGGGAGAAGGCAGGAGGATGGGGTTAGGAGGGAGAGATGGATCAGCCATGATTGAATGGCGGTGTGGACTTGATGGGCCGAATGGCCTAATTCGGCTCCTGTCACTTATGACCTACCACGAGTGGAATTTAAAGTCAACTTTACGAAGGGAAAGGAAAATCTTTTTTTGTTGTTGTCTTTGTTTCAAGGTTATTGTCGTTGCTCTTTGCGTTTGGAGCTCTGCAGGATGAGATGCACTACTACAAATTCCAAATCATTCCACCTGTGCCCTCTGAAAGCTAATACAAAGCTGATGAACAGTAGTAGAATATAAGCTGGTAGCATGCACTAAATGCATTTGTCCTGATTTGTAGATTATATGCATTCATAACTGCCACTCTGTTTTGAGTAATAGGTATTTTTGTGAGATATTTTATGAACATTTGTTTCATGTATGTAGTGTTCTAGTTACTTTACTTGCCATTTTGATTACCTGTTGAGTAAAGCACAAAGTGCTGGGGTAATGCCCCTGTCCCACTTAGGAAACCTGAACGGAAACCTCTGGAGACTTTGCGCCCCACCCAAGGTTTTCGTGCGGTTCCCGGTGGTTTTTGTCAGTCTCCCTAATGGTCGAAAGTGGTTTCCGCTTCTTCTATGAATTTTTTGAAATAATCGCCGGAACATAGAAGCGGAAACCACTTTCGACCATTAGGGAGACTGACAAAAACCTCCGGGAACCGCACGGAAACCTTGGGTGGGGCTGAAAGTCTCCAGAGGTTTCCGTTCAGCTTTCCTAAGCGGGACAGGGGCATAACTCAACAGGTCAGGCAGCATCTTATACGACCACCTGTTGGTCCAGTCATTTCATTGTGTCATGCCAATTGTTCCACTGTGTTTATAGGTTAACTCTTTTGTTTCTTCAGTATTTATTGTTCCACTTCCTATCCTATCTGAGAATAAGATTCTGTTCAATAGTGCAGATGGAGGCATGTTCCTGTCTAAAGTGTTAACCACGTGAGCGGAAGTACTGAATGGGCTGATTATCTATTATGCGATTGCTATTACAGAGGTGCAGTTCGATTCGAGTTTCTCCCTGGAATCTCCCCTATCCTTTCTCTGCAGTACAATCCACTGTTGCACACAGTGGACAGATTATTATAATGACATGTTGCTATAAGTGCATGTTTCTTGGTATCTAACTTAAAACACAATCATGAGGAATAAACAGAATTGCCAACCATCTCTTGTTTGCATTTGTGCCATTTATTTGAGTTCTCGTCCATTACTCTTTCCCGCGAGCTCTGCAACTTATTTGCACTGTGGTGTTTATCCAATTTCCCCCCTGGATTTCCAATGGACAGAGAGTTTAGTTCAGAGATGGAGCACGGAAACAGGCCCTTCGGCCCACTGAGTCCGCACCGACCAGCGATCACCCCATTCACTAACACGATCCTACACACCGTAGCGACAACTTACAATGGTATCCAGCCAATTAGCCTACAAACCTGCACGTCTTTGGAATGTGGGAGAAAACCGGCGATCCCCTAGAAAACCCACCCCGGTCACGGGGAGAACGTGCAAACTCCATACCAACAGCACCCGTTGTCAGGATCAAACCCGGGTCTCTGGCGCTGTAAGGCAGCAACTCTACCACTGCGCCCCCGTGCCACATTAGTCAAGTCAAGTCACTTTTATCTCTATAGCACATTTAAAAAAACAGCTCTCGTTGACCAAAGTGCTTTACATTGGTGGAGGTACTAACGTTATACAACAGTGGTTCGTAGATTAAGTGCATACATAAATACATCCATATAGTCCTCCCTCAGAGGATGTCAAGAAAGGCTCGAGAGTAAAGGAGTTTTAAGTCTCGACTTAAAAGAGTCGATGGATGGGGCAGTTCTGATGGGAAGAGGGATGCTGTTCCACAGCCTAGGAGCTGCAACCGCAAAGGCGCGGTCGCCCCTGAGCTTATGCCTAGACCCCGGGATGTTCAGTAACCCCAAGTCGGCCGATCTGAGGGACCTGGAGGTGGTGTGGTGGGTAAGCAGACTTTTAACGTAGGTGGGGGCAAGCCCGTTAAGGGCTTTGTAGACATAAAGGAGCTTGAAATTAATTCTGAACCGCACTGGGAGCCAGTGGAGAGAGGCCAGGATCGGGGTGATGTGGTCCCTTTTTCGGGTGCCCGTCAGGAGACTCGCTGCGGCGTTTTGGAGCAGTTGCAGGCGGGACAGGGAAGGTTGGCTGATGCCAGTGTAAAGGGAGTTGCAGTAATCGAGGCGGGAGGAGATAAGTGAGTGGATGATCTTTTCCAAGTCGTCAAATTGGAGGAATGGTTTGATTTTAGCGATCGTGTGAAGCTGGAAGAAGCTAGCTTTTACCACAGCATTGACTTGTTTGTCAAACGTACAGATGACACAGGAGTCTGAAAACCATGACCACCACATTTATGATTAGCTTCTTCCTAACAACCAACAAGCTCTTGAACTCTACACAGAACTAAATAATGGACTATGGATGTACTAAGGGCTTCAAGCTTTTTTTGCACTAGTACTGCGGTTATTAATTAACTAAAATGTTGTTTTGTATATAAGTTCATATGGCACAGGAGCAGTATTAGGCCATTTGGCCCATCCAGTCTACCCCGCCATCATGGCTTATCCATTTTCCCTCAACCTCATTCTCCTGCCTTCTCCCCGTAATTTTTGACACCCTTAACATCTGAGTGAATTGTATTGATATACGGTATGCGGCTGTAAGAAGGAATTTTATTGCTCCATTGTAGATACATGTGGCAATTAAACACACTTGAGCTATAAGCTGCTTCACCCGAGTGAAGTAAGAATAATAAAGGGGATGAACAATTAACATTAGGGAGTTTTACATTTTATAGTCTAGAAGAGTAAATTGAGGGAAGCTGTTCCCATTAACAGAAGGTGCAAGGACCTGGCCAGACAGAGGAAAAGTGGGAGATTGCAACCTTCACATGGTCTGCCCTGTTTCCACAAATGCAATCGACCCGGCGTGCACATTCAAATAGAACAAGTTGTCCTTCAACTTTAGGCTGTGCACGCCATACGCAAGAAGAAGGAGAAGAGAAAAGAGACAAAAGATTCTGAGGAACAACATTTAACTTATGGTTCTCATCCACTCTCTCTCCACTGGCTCCCTGTGCGGTTCCGAATAAATTTCAAGATCCTTCTTTATGTTTACAAAGCCCTTAACAGGCTTGCCCCCACCTACGTTAAAAGTCTGCTTACCCACTACACCACCTCCAGGTCCCTCAGATTGGCCGACTTGGGGTTACTGAACATCCCGCGGTCTAGGCATAAGCTCCGGGGCGGTTGCAGCTCCTAGACTGTGGAACAGCATCCCTCTTCCCATCAGAACTGCCCCGTCCATCGACTCTTAAGTCGAGACTAAAAACTTATTTTTACTCACAAGTGTTTCTTGCGGTCCTCTGAGGCAGCGCTGTATGTGTGTACTGTTGATCTATGTACCACTGTGTGTAGCATGTTAGTACCTGCACTGATGTAAAGTACTTTGGTCAACGAGAGTTGTTTTCAAATGTGCTATAGAAATAAAATTGACTTGACATGCCTTGGCCTTCCTAATGCAGGAGTGAAAGAAGAGCGTGGCCAGGGTGATGTGGTCTTTGGTGATTCTGGGTGTCTTTTTTGAGGCAGCGCTTCCTGTAGATCCCTTTGGTGGGTAGATCAATTGTGGTGAGGTACTGGGTGGCGTCCACCATTTCTGTATAATCTCCTTTGTCCTTGGCAGTTCAAGTTCCATCAACCTTGGTTTCATTCTGACCTCGGCTGTTGGTGTGGAGTTAGTAGCTTCTCTGGTTTTCACCCCACAGCCCAAAGACATGCTGAGTTGTGTAAGAAGGAACTGCAGATGCTGGTTTAAACCAAAGATAGACACAAAAAGCTGGAGTAACTCAAGCGGCTCAGACGGCATCTCTGGAGAGAAGGAATAGGTGACGTTTCGGGTCGAGACCCTTCTTCAGACTGAGAGTCAGGGAAAAGGGAAACGTGAGATATAGACGGTGATGTGGAGAGATATAGAACAAATGAAAGAAAGATATGCAAAAAAGTAACGATGATAAAGGAAACAGGCCATTGTTAGCTGTGGGCTAGGTGAAAACGAGTTACAGACAATGAGACTCAACAAGCCGACTGTGAAGCTGGTACGACTTGGGTGGGGGAGGGATGGAGGGGGGATGCAAGGGGTACTTGAAGTTAGATAAATCAATATTCATAACACTGGGTTGTAAGCTGCCCAAACCAAATATAAGATGCTGTTCTTCCAATTTGCATTTATCCTCACTCTGACAATGGAGGAGGCCTAGGACGGAAAGGTCAGTATGGGAATGGGAAGGGGAATTAAAGTGTTTGGCAACTGGGAGATCAGGTAGGTCCAGGCAGACTAAGGGAGGGTTGTTCAGCGAAACAATAGCCCAGTCCTCTTCAGTCAGGTCTCGACCTGAAACGCCATTTTCTCCAGAGATGCCGTCTGACCCCCGAGTTACTCCAGCCTTTTGCGTCTGCTGCCTTTTAAGTTATTTGGTTACTAATAATTGACCCCTTGTAGGGATGGATCAGAACAGCACAGGAACAGGTCCTTCATCCCCCGGTGTCTGTACTGAACATGACACCAAGTTAAAGTAATCTCCTCTCTCTGCACACGATCCATATGACCCCCATTCCCTGCAATATCCATGTGCCTTTCTATAAGACTCTTATATGCCACTGGTGTATATATTGCCATCACCAACCCTGGCAGCCTGTTCCAGCAATTTGTGTCTACCAGCATCTGCAGTTCTTTCCTGCCCGCTACTCTCTGTGTTGATAAAAAGTAATTGTCTCACACGTCCTTTAAAACTCCCCCCTCTCACCTTAAAGCTATGCCCTATAGCTCTATAGTCATTGAAAGGAAATTATAGGCCAGTTAGTCTGACATCGGTGGTTGGTAAAGTTTTGGAGTCCATTATTAAGGATGAGGTTTCGGGGAACTTGGAAGCACATGATGAAAGAGGCTGACATCAGCATGGTTTTGTTAAGGGGAGATCTTGCCTGACAAAGTTTGTTGGAGGTTTCTGAGGAGGATAGACAAAGAGTCAGTAGATATTGTTTACTTGGATTTCCAGAAGGCTTTTGATAAGGTGCCACACGTGAGGCCGCTAAACAAGATAGGAGCCCATGGTATTAGAGGCAAGGAGAGAAGATTGGTTGACAGGCAGAAGGCAAAGAGTGGGAAGAGAGGGGCTTTTTCTGGTTGGCTGCCAGAGACTAGTGGTGTTCCACAGGGGTTGGTGTTGGGTCCGTTACTTTCCACGTTATATGTTCATGATCTGGATGCTGGAATTGATTACTTTGTGGCCAGGTTTGCGGATGATCCGTAGGTAGGGTGGAGGGGCAGGTAGCGTTGAGAAAGGTGGGAGTCTGCAGAAGGACTTGGACGGATTGGGAGGGAGCAAATTAATGGCAGATGGAACACAGCATAGCAAAGTATACTTTGGTAGTAGGAATAAAGGTGTAGACTAAAGGTGGGCAGCGAATGCAGCGCCGGAGACCCGGGTTCCATCCTGACTACGGGTGCTGTCAGTGTGGAGTTTGTACGTTCTCCCCGTGGGTTTTCTCCGAGATCTTCGGTTTCCTCCCACATTCCAAAGACGTACACGTTCGTAGGTTAATTGACTTGGTAAATGTAAAAATTGTCCCTAGTGAGTGTAGGATAGTATTAATGTGCGGGGATCGCTGGTCGGCGCGGACCCAGTGGGCCGAAGGGCCTGTTTCCGTGCTGTATCTCTAAATTAAACTAAACTATATTTACTAAATGGGGAGAGGGTTCAGGAATCAAAGGTGCAAAGGGACTTGGGGAGTGCATGTGCAGGATTCCCCAATGGATAATTTGCAGGTTGAATCGGTATTAGGGAAGACAAATGTAATGCTAGCATTTATTTCGGGAGGACTAGAGTACAAAAGTAGGGATGTAATGCTGAGGCTCTATGAGGAACTGGTCAGGCATTTGGAATATTATGAGCAATTTTGGGCCCCGTATCTCAGGAAGGATGTGTGGCCTTGGAGAGGGTCCAGAGGTTTACGAGAATGATCCCGGGGTAGATGTTGGTTGACGTGTGATGAGCGTTTGTCGGCACTGGGCCTGTACTCACTGGAGTTTAGAGGGATGAGGAGGGAGTCTGATTGAAACTTACCGAAGGCTTGGAATAGAGCGGATGTGGAAAGGACGCTTCGGGTAATGGGAGAGTCTAGACCAGAGGGAGTAGCCTCAGAAGAATAGGACATCTTTCGAATGGAGATGAGAACTTTTTTTACCCAGAGGGTGTGATTCTGTGGAATTCATTGCCACAGACAGCCATGACATTGGGTATTTTTAAAGCGGAGATTGACAGGTTCTTGATGAGCAAGGATGTCGAGTTGTTACGACTCCCGAATGCAGGCACTTCAGAACCGCGTAACATAGTCAAAAACCAGGCTCAAGTTCAAGAAAATAGTATTTTATTTAATTAAAACTCAAACCTGATTCAAACAACACAGTCAAGGACAAGAATAAATTAATAAACAAAGATAACAGTGCTCCAGCCAGCCTCGCAATGGGCCGTCGAACTAGAGTCTCTAACCTGCCTAAATGGAAATAACCCTGAAACAAAATACATGAAAACCCTCAGGTCAACCCTTATCCGTCCCAATTCAATATTAATTAACAAATGTAGGTAATAATACACAAAGTTCTATGCCATGTGGCCAGGCCTCCTGCAGTTCAAACCACCGTCTGTTCATGAGTCAGGGTTGATGAAGAGAGAGAGAATTCTGGGAGATTCTGGTACTTAAGCTTCCGATGAGTCACCGTCACCTGACGCAGCTTGGCCAATCGGGTACAGGAGCCCTTAACCCCTGGATTCCTGACTCCCAGCCACGGGGCCTGCACTCAGGAGAGAAACAGAAGAGTTAAGTACATAGCATTCACCAGAGGGGGGGGCAAGTACCTAACACCCCCACACAAAGATACTGAATAAGCTTTGGAAGAAACTATTAAGTGACAAAGGAACTTGCCAAAACCCTTTTAGCAAGTCCAACTTTGACACAAAAGATGCACTTCCCACATGTTCCACACAATCCTCCGTGGAAGAGGATAGCAATCCGGCTTAGTTACATCATTCACCCTCCGAAAGTCCGTGCAAAACCCGTCGTCCCCATTAGCCTTCGTAGCCAGTAGACACGGAGAACTCCAGGGACTGCAGCCCCTGTCCCCCCAGATCCTGACCAACTTTTACCGCTGCACCATCGAAAGCATCCTGACCACCTGCTTTACGGTCTGGTACAGCAGTTGCACCGTAGCAGACAGGAAGGCACTACAACGGGTGGTGAAAACCGCCCAGCACATCATCGGTGCCCCGCTCCCTGCCATGGATGCCCTCCACCGAAAACGGTGTCTGAGACGGGCCGGGAAGATCATCAAAGACCCCTCCCACCCTAACCATGGACTGTCTGCCCTCCTACCATCAGGGAGGCGGTACAGGAACCTCAGGTCCCGCACTAGTAGGATGAGGAACAGCTTCTATAACAACACCATCACACTGCTGAACTCGGAGTCCCGCCGATAGATTTCTCCAGTCTCTCCGTCCACATTGTCTGCATTCTGTATCTATTTATATATTGCTATTACTACGAACTGACGCTAAACTGCATTTCGTTGTACCCATACTTGTATCTGTGCAATGACATTAAAGTTGAATTGAATTGAATTGAATTGGACTTCAACTAGGTTCAGCAACTGCATGCTGCAGCATAGGCGTCTGAGAAGGCACATCTGAGAACAGTGACCCATTTGACCCCACCAAAGCAAGCAGATCATCCCGCTGACTTCCAGACAAATGTGACAACCACAAGGCTTCAAAGCTTCAGAGTTGCACAGCTTTCCCTGCGTCACTGCCACCGACAACCGTGCCTCACCCACATCACCACCCGTGTCTGGGGGCAGACCTACTACAGCCAAAACCAGCTTAGACAAAACCGAAGGCCACAGCTCCTCCCCATCATCCTGTACACGCTCCTGCTCATGGTACTGCTTCAGCATGTTGATATGGCAGAGCTGAGTCTTACGCCTCCGATCAGGGGTACCAATAACGTAATCCCTTGCACCAACCTTCTAAACCACCTGATAGGGACCACTATACCGAGCCTGCAGACTGGAACCAGGAATAGGCAACAACACCAGGACTTTGTCACCTGGAGAAAAATTCCTACTAGAAGCCTTCCCGTCGAACCAGCCCCCCATCCTAGACTGAGCAGAAGCAAGATTACCCATTGCCAGTTCGCATGCCCTCCGCAGTCTAGACCTAAAAGTACAGACGTGGTCTAAAATACGACGTTTTGAATTCTCCTGCAACCATTTCTCCTTCAGGACCCTCAACGGACCACGAACAGTATGGGCGAACACCAGGTCAGCAGGACTGAACCCTAAAGACTCCTGCACAACCTTGGGCAAACCAAACAACGAAAAAAATTTAGTGAGAGACTTCACAATGGCAGGGGCAGTAATGTTACGCAAAGGGACCACCTCCGGAAAGCGGGTAGACGCACACATAATTGTCAATAATAACTTGTTGCCCACCCTTGTCCGAGGTAGAGGACCCACACAATCAACTAGAATCCGTTCAAACGGCTCCCCGACCACAGGGATTGGATATAAAGGCACAGGAACAATCGATTGGTTCGGCTTTCCTGCCACCTGGCAAATGTGACAACACCTGCAATGCTGCTTCACGTCCTTTTTCAACCCTGGCCAAAAAAAATTCCGTAAGATACGGTCATACGTCTTATTGACCCCAAAATGTCCACCCAGAGGTCCATCATGAGCCAAACAGAGTATCTCGTCCCTATACCCGACGAGGCATCACAATCTGATCAACCACGCTCCAATCATCCTGCCCTGACATATCCAAGGGAGACCACTTTCGCATCAGCAAGCCATTCCTCAGAAAATACCCCTTTGCTGTGGAATCCATATCCCCCTCAGGCACCGCACAGTCGAACAGATCCGATAAACCTGGATCACTCTTTTGCTCCTCAACCAGCCGGTCACGTGACAGCGACACCGGCACATTTTCAGACAAGACCCCATCTTGAGATGTAGAAACACCCTTCACAACACAGGATCCCTCATCCTGATTCCCCAAAATGCTCTCACTCTGGTCCACTGCATCTACAAACTTTGCCTGGCTCTTAGCCATAGCCCTTGTGACAGCACAAGCTGTGAAGAGCGTCGGATGCTGCGTAGCCAATATATCAGGACTCTGCACCATCGGAACAGCCGTCACCTCAGGAGTAATTAAAATTCTACCTCCTGCCAAGTCATTCCGTAAAATCACAGAAACTCCCGCAACGGGAAAACACGGCCGTAACCCATCAATTACCCGGCCTGAAACCAACTCGGACTCGAGACTCACGGTATGCAAAGGCACTACCATGTCCTCCAACCCGAATCCTACCACAGGGACACTGGACCCAACCGATGACTCCCCAGAAAACGGCAGTACACTATCCAATATAAAGGAATGAGTAGCACCAGTATCACGCAAGCTGGATACTGGAACTGTATGACCCCCATACTCTAGAGAAACAAAACCTTTCATGATGAACGCAGAATAATTCCTACACTCATCAGACGCAGGCATCCCAGGAACCACAGGTGCTCTTTGTGTACCCACCAAAGACCCAGGCTTTGCATTTTTCCTTTGCAGGACGGGACACGACTTTAAGATGTGCCCGCTCCCTTTACAATAGTAGCACACAGGCCCTTCCTTAGTCCTGAAATCTCCGTCAACCTTATCAGCTCGGACCTCCCCCTGTATTAATGAGTTTACCCTTGCAGGCACAGAAACAGCTTTGGTACTGCCACCGGCGACACCACCACGATTAAACGGCCGTGCACCAAAGCTATAGGATCGCCCAACAAACTCAGTTTTATGAATTAATACATACTCATCTACTAACACCGCGGCCTTAGACACCTCCCGTTCCCTAGAAGAAACTCGGGAAGCATTCAATTCCTTCTCCTGCCGCTCAAGGCGTTTCATTTCAAGCTCTGATTGGAGCTCTTTCTCTCTTATGGCCCTCTCCTCCTTTTTAATTTCAAGCTCCTTCAATCGAATGAGGTCCCCCATGTCCTGACCAGGCTTTGTAGAAGATAGAGGACTGTCGGCACCAGCAGGCAATACCCCATTCCTCACCAACGCAGACCACAACTCTGACTTTATAGCCTCTTTCTTCAAATGCTTATCAATAGGCACCTTATAGGTCTCTGCCAGCATACACAAATGCTCCTTAGTACATTTATCAAACAACTCCCGACTAGGAGCCTCAGTAAATTCATGTACTTTAAACTCCATATCAAATGTAGGACCAAACCACCAGCCAAACCCTGGTCACTAAAGTTACCACAAACGGAAGAGAAAAAAAATTCTCCTCACAACACAGAATTCCTCAGTCACCAGAAGCCTACCAAAAAAAAACCCAAAACTGTCTAGGGTCCTCAAAGCTTAGGACGAGCCCCCATTTTGTCACGACTCCCGAATGCAGGTACTTCAGAGCCGCGTAACATAGTCAAAAACCAGGCTCAAGTTCAAGAAAATAGTCTTTTCTTTAATTAAAACTCAAACCTGATTCAAACAACCTAGTCAAGGACAAGAATAAACTAATAAACAAAGATAACAGTGCTCCAACCAGCCTCGCAATGGGCCATCGAACTAGAGTCTCTAACCTGCCTAAATGGAAATAACCCTTAAACAAAATACATGAAAACCCTCAGGTCAACCTTTATCCATCCCAATTCAATATTAATTGACAAATGTAGGTAATAATACACAAGGTTCTATGCCATGTGGCCAGGCCTCCTGCAGCTCACACCACCGTCTGTTCATGAGTCAGGGTTGACGAAGAGAGAGAGCGTCCTGGTATTTAAGCTTCCGATGAGTCATCTGTCACCTTGGCCAATCGGATACAGGAGCCATTAACCCCTTGATTCCTGACTTCCAGCCACGGGGCCTGCACTGAGGAGAGAAGCAGAAGAGTTAAGTATAGCATTCACCGGGGGGGGGAGGGGGAGTACCTAATAAGGTTTATGGGGAGAATGGGGTTGAGAGGGAGATATAGATTAGCAGAGCAGAGTTGCTGCCTTACACTGCCAGAGACCGGGTTCGATCCTGACTATGGGTGCTGTCTGTACGGGAGATAGACACAAAATGCTGGAGTAACTCAGCGGGTCAGGCAGCATTTCTGGAGAAAAGGAATAGGTATATTTTGGGTCGAGACTCTTCTTCAGACTGAGACTCCCTGAGCCTCAGACAGACTAGCCTGTCTATACAGAGTTTGTACGTTCTCCCAGTGACCGTGTGGGTTTTCTCCGGGTGCTCTGATTTCTTCCCACACTCCAAAGACGTGCGGGTTTATAGGCTAATTGGCTTGTGTAAATTACCCCTAAAGAGTGCAGGATAGACCGAGTGTACGGGTGATTGTTGGTCGGTGTGGACTCGGTGGGACAAAGGGCCTGTTTCCCCGCTGTTTCCGTAAACTAAAGTAGACTCGAAGGGACGAAAGGCCCAATTCTGGCTCCTATGACTTGTCGTCTTGTATTTCCACCCTACAGAGAAAAAAATCTAACTGTCTAACAATAGACAATAGACGCAGGAGTAGGTCATTCGGCCCTTCGAGCCAGCACCTATAATCTATGCCTCAAGCAGGTTGATGGGCATATCATAGAGTCATAGAGTGATACAGCGTGGAAACAGGGCATTTGGCCCAACTTGCCCACACCGGCCAATATATCCCAGCTACACTAGTCCCACCTGCCTGCATTTGGCCCATATCCCTCCAAACCTGTCCTATCCATGTACCTGTCTAACTGTTTCTTAAATGCTGCAATAGTACCTGCCTCAACTACCTCCTCTGGCAGCTCGTTCCATACACCCACCACCCTTTATGTGAAAATTTTACTCCTATTAAATTCGCCCCCCCTCAACTTAAGGCTATGTCCTCGATTCCCCTACTCTGGGCAAGAGACTGTGAGAGCATGGAATGCAGGGAGGTATCGGGGAATGAGACCGGTGGACCGCTTAGGATCAGCATATACTTACAAGCTACATGGCCACTTATTATACTCCAACATTTCGTGTCTATCTCCCATGAATTTCTTACTTACATTGCATTGTGTGCAGTTCTCCTAATTTGAAGAAAGACATTTTTGTTATTGAGGGAGTGCAGCGTAGGTTCACCAGGTTAATTCCCGGGATGGCGGGACTGACATGATGAAAAATTTGATTGACTGGGCTTGTATTCACTGAAATGTAGAAGGATGAGAAGGGTCCTTATTGAAACATAAAATGCTTAAGGGATTGGACAGGCTAGATGCAGGAAAAATGTTCCCGATGTTGGGGGAGTCCAGAACCAGGGGTCACAGTTAAAGAATAAGGGCCATTTAGGACTGAGATGAGGAATAACATTTTCACCCAGAGAGTTGTGAATCTGTGGAATTCTCTGCGGCAGAAAGCAGTGGAGGCTGATTCACCTGATATATTCAAGAGAGAGTTAGATTTAGCTCTTAGGGCTAACAGAATCAAGGGATATGGGGAGAAGGCAGGAATGGGATACTGATTGGGGATGATTAGCCATGATCATATAGAATGGCGGTGCTGGCTCGAAGGGCTGAATGGCCTACTCCTGCACCTATTTTTTTATGTTTCTCCTTGCAGCAGCACAACAGAATATGTAAACATTGCTCTCTGTAAACAATATGATAAATTAGAGAAAAAAGTTCAGTGTGTTCTTTACATGCACACGCACACACATAATTGTAGTGCAACAAACTAAAAGTAATAACACACCCAAGTGTATTTAGTTCAGAACTTATTTGGAGGTGGTTGTAGCGATTGTTGTAGAGAAGAAACTGATAGTTGTAGGGAAGGTCTTTTCCTAAAGTGTGTGAGATATGCACTGTGCTCACAATCACTACTCAGAGACTAAATCGTGGAAGCAAGAGATTCTTTATTTGCGAGTCTGCAGAGTCGGGTGCCTCTCCAAGTTGAGACACACCGAAGTCAGAAGGGTAAACCCCCTTTATACACACGATTCTACATCCAACCTCCCATTCGGACCCTTCTCCAATCAGTCACTGAGGTGCACAATCTGTAGGTACGTCCCCCCAGTACCTCCCACATCATACATCGCATGTCCAGACATGTGCATGGTAATGAGCAGTTTCTTGACCAGGGGTGTGTTGTAATATTCATTTATTTTATTAAGCATGCTCAGTTGTCTATGATCTGCCCTAGTTTTACTCACCTCCAACTGAACTCTCTCAGTTCTCCTATATCAGCACTAAAGCTAAGCTGTAGTGACAAGGGTCCCATCTATCACCCCCATTCTACTGATAGGGATCTCTCTACATCACTCCCTTCTACGCTATACAATGCTATCACTTCTTACTCAAGGATTGGTCTGGTAGCTTTTATACACAGCTGTGTCAGAACCCTCTCCCTGGCCTCTATTGGTTTGAATCCTCTTTAAAGCACCTTACAATAGTGGGGTTTAATCACTTTATCCCTCACAAGTGTATGTATATAAGTGTATGTATGTAAGTTGAATGTCAATGCTGGCACAGTAGGTGCAGTGTGTGTGGGGGGGGGGAGGGGAAGGGGAGGTGCAGTGTGCGGTGCGCTCATTCACCCTTCCCCTGGAGTACAGCGGGGCCGGGCAGCGGAACCAGAGTGCGGGCCGGGCCGGGGTGTTCGGGCCGGGGAGCGGGTGTCGGGGTCGGTGTCGGTGTCGGGCCCTGCGGCGATGGCGGGGCGCTGGCGGCGGCTGTGCGGGGAGGAGCGGCTGGAGCCGGCGCTGCGGCGGCGGGGGAGCGGGGCCCGGGGCGAGGAGGGCCAGGGCGAGGGGGAGGAGGCGGCCGCGGCGCTGCAGGAGCTGGTCGGCGCCCACGTCCGCTCATTCAACCACGCCGCCGCCGAGGGCCTGGGCCGGGCCGTGCAGGTGGGTGTGTGTGTGTGTGTGTGTCCGCCCCTTGTACACCTGCTCACACTCACACACACACACACATTCACGCTCACACTCCCCCTCACACACACACACAGCCCCTCACACACACACTCTCTCACTCACACACACACACTCACTGCCCCTCACACCCACTCTCTCACTCACACACACACACTCACTGCCCCTCACACACACTCTCTCACTCACACACACACACTCACTGCCCCTCACACACACTCTCTCACTCACACACACACACTCACTGCCCCTCACACTCACTCACACTCCCCCTCACACACACTCTCTCACTCACACACACACACTCACTGCCCCTCACACACTCTCTCACTCACACACACACACTCACTGCCCCTCACACACACTCTCTCACACTCACACACACACACTCACTGCCCCTCACACACACTCTCTCACACTCACACACACTCTCTCACTCACACATACACACTCACACACACTCTCACACGAGTGGACAACAACTACTCCCCCCCCCCCCCCCCCCCCCCCCTATCCACACATGTGGACAGCATCTGCCCTGTACCCTGACCCAGGGAGACAACTACTACCTCTACCCCGGGGAATAACTCCCCACTCCCAAGAGACAGCAACTACACCCTCCTCCTTAGGCTACCTCTTCCCTCTCTGGGAAATGCCCCCCACCCCCAACCCCACCAGTGATCACCCCGTACACCAGCACTACTGTCCTGCATGCTGGGGATAACTTACTATTTACAGCATGTCATTGGAATGTGGGTGGAAACCGGAGCACCTGGAGAAAACCCATGCGGTCATAGGGAGAACGTGCAAACTCCATACAGAAAGCGGTAGGAAGGAATTGCAGATGCTGGTTTAAATCGAAGATAGACGCAAAATGCTGGAGTAACTCATTCCTTCTCTCCAGAGATGCTGCCTGTCCCGCTGAGTTGCTCAAGCATTTAAACCAGCATCTGCGGTCAGGATGGAACCCGGGTCTCTGGCGCTGTGAGGCAGCGACTCTACCGCTGCACCACCGTGCGGCCATATATATTTGTCTATAAATACATATATTTGTGTAAACACTTATATTTGTGTAAATGTGTTTCATCACAGGATATTCGTCCACTTGAGTTCGATTATAAAAATGAACGCATCACCCTGGTGTTTGCAGATGCTCTCCTCAGTCCCCCAACCGTCCCGAAAGGCAGCATCTGCAGTGACATGAAAATCTACCCGGCGGAGTGTCGAGGCCGGCGTAGTACTTACAAGGGCAAGCTAACTGTAAGTGTTCAGAAGCTCACAAGTTCTCGCAGCGGAATTATAAGCCATTCGGCCCATCAAGTCGACTCCGCCATTCAATCATGGCTGATCTATCTCTCCCTCCTAACCCCATTCTCCTGCCTTCTCCCCATAACCCCATGGCACCCGCACTAATCAATCAACCTCTGCCTTAAAAATACCCATTGACTTGGCCTCCACAGCCGTCTGTGGCAATGAATTCCACAGGTTCACCACCTGGTTCTGACCCACACCTTGTGTCTTGCTTATGACAAAGTACATATGTATGCACTTTTTTTTGATTCCAGCTTGAGTATTATATACAGCGCCCTCCATATTTGTTTGGGACAAAGGCCCATCATTTATTTATTTGTCTCTGTACTCCACAATTTGACACGTGTAATAAGAAAAAATCGCATGTGGTTAAAGTGCACATTGTCAGCTTTTAGTAAAGGCCATTTTTATACATTTTGGTATCACCATGTAGAAATTACAGCTGTGTTTATACATAGTCCCCCCCTTTCTGGGCACCATAATGTTTGGGACACAGCAATGTCATGTAAATGAAAGTAGTCATGTTTAGTATTTTGTTGCATATCCTTTGCATGCAATGACTGCTTGAAGTCTGCGATTCATGGACATCACCAGTTGCTGGGTGTCTTCTCTGGTGATGCTCTGCCAGGCCTGTATTGCAGCCATCTTTAGCTTATGCTTGTTTTGGGGGCTAGTCCCCTTCAGTTTTCTCTTCAGCATATAAAAGGCATGCTCAATTGGGTTCAGATCGCATGACTGACTTGGCCGCTCAAGAATTTACAATTTTTTAGCTTTGAAAACTCCCTTGTTGCTTTAGCAATGTGTTTGGGATCATTGTCTTGCTGTAGGATGAACCACCGGCCAATGGGTTTTGAGGCATTTATTTGAACTTGAGCAGATAGGATGTGTCTATACCCTTCAGAATTCATTATGCTACTACCATCAGCAGTTGTATCATCAATGAAGATATGCGAGCCAGTACCTTCAGCAGCCATTCACTGAAGAGTGTTTCTGATCTGTCGGACAGGTGTTTGGGGATTTTTCTTTATTATGGAGAGAATTCTTCTGTCAGCAGCTGTGGAGGTGTGGAGACCCAAAAAGATCTCGACACTATGGTCGAGTGGTCACAACAATGGGCATGCAGTTCAACCCTTCCAAATGTGAAACCATGCGTGTCACCAGAAAGAGGAATCCAGGCGTCACATCTTACAACATACTTGGTGTCACCTTGAAGAATCCAAACAAACCAAGTATCTTGGCATCAAATTGCAGAATGATCTATGTTGGGACAGTCAGACTCATCATGCAACAGTGAAAGCAACAGGTGTCCTAAACTTCCTGAGGCACAACTTCCATCATTGTTCATCTTCTGTCAAGGAGAACTGTATTTCACCCTCGTTAGACCTCATCTGGACTACGCAGTTGCAGCTTGGGACCCATACACAGATAAAAACATTTCATCCATCGAACGTGTCCAAAGACAGGCCGCTCAATTTGTTACTAACACCTATGAGAGAGAAGCGAGTGTCACCGAACTTCTGAATTCTCTGGGGTGGAACCCTCTCCAAGACAGATGTGAAGCTCACCGTTTGACCTGTTTTTACAAAATGTTAAATGGTCAGCTAGACATAGATCACAAGACCTACACCAACTGCAAACCAATTAGGAGCAGATGAGGGCATTCGATCCAATTTGTGGTCCCAGCCACAAAGACAGATGTGTACAGCAATTCGTTCTTCCCACGCACTATTAAAGCATGGAATAATCTCCACCAAACCACGGTTGCCCAGCCACATGCAACTAAATTTAAAGTGGCACTTTCTTCCCAATAACCCTCTCTGGCTAAACCCCTCCCTTCACCACCTCCAGTTTAAATTCCAGTTGGAATATTTTGGAGGACCAAGTAATCAAGAACCAAGAACCAAGAGGTCTTCCTTGGCCTGCCAGTCCCTTTGCAATTAAAAAGCTCACCAGTGGTAGACAAAAATGCTGGAGAAACTCAGCAGGTAAGGCAGCATCTATAGCTGCTCCATAGATGCTGCCTCACCCGCTGAGTTTCTCCAGAATATTTGCTGACCTTCGATTTTTCCTGCATCTGCAGTTCTTTCTTAAACAGTCAGTTCACCAGTGCTCTCTTTCTTCTTAATGATGTTCCAAACAGTTGATTTTGGTAAGCCTAAGGGTTGGCTGATCTGATGTCTCTGACAGTTTTATTCATGTTTCTCAGTCTCACAGTAGCTTCTTTGACTTTCATTGGCACAACTTTGGTCCTCATGTTGATAAAGAGCAATAAAAGTTTGCAAAGGTGATGGAAAGACTGGAGGAAAGACTAGGTGCTGAGAGCTCTTTTATACCTGCATTAAGGAGGCAATTAAACACACCTGAGCAATTACAAACACCTGTGAAGCCATGTGTCCCAAACATTATGGTGCCCTGAAATGGGGGGACTATGTATAAACACAGCTGTAATTTCTACATGGTGAAACCAAAATGTATAAAAATGGCCTTTAATTAAATCAGACAATGTGCACTTTAACCACATGTTATTTTTTCTATTACAAATCTCAAATTGTTGAGTACAGAGGCAAATAAAGAAATGATGGGTCTTTGTCCCACACATTATGGAGGGCAATGTATGCCTAAAGCTCAAAGTGTAGAAACAGGGAAGGACAGATGCTTGTTTGCTGCTGACGAGTAACTCTGCGAGTCAGGCAGCATCTCTGGAGAACACGTTTCTGGTCAGGGCCCTTCTTCAGACTGAGCTCTAGTCGATCAACAGCGTCTGAAGAAGGGACCCGACCCGAAACATCGCTTATCCATGTTCTCCCCAGGCGCTGCCTGACCCACTGAGTTACTCCAGCACTTTGTATTTTGATCAAGCTGCCAGCATTTGCAGTTCCTTGTGTCTCTGCCATCATGGCACACTTTTAATGTCTGCTGTCTTTTGTTTTGATATAAACTGTGTGCTGACTGGAGCTGTGTTGATGATTGTGTTTTCAAGGGGAAAGTAGATGTAATAGTAAGATTAAACGAGAACTTACCAGTTCGAAGTTTGATCGTTATTTTATGAGGAGTAACGATGAGGGATTACGTGAAGAAGCCCCGCCTGGCGCTTGATCGGCATACTTCAAAGCAGCGGCATGAAAAACACAGAACACAATAGCCAGAGTAAGATAGTAAGGCTCAACATAGATTTAGAACTACCAGATGATCATTTATTTTATGAGGGTCGGGAGTGGAGGGCACGTAATCCCTCATCGTTACTCCTCATAAAATAACGATCAAACTTCGAACTGGTAAGTTCTCGTTTAATCTTACTATTTTACTTCGGAGTCGCGAGAGTGACTACGTGAAGATTTTGTAGCTTCTGTGTTTTTTATGTCGTAGACTCATTCCATACGACAATCTGGCTCAATCAACACAGTAATGAGCAAATAACACATTTTTTCCCAAACATTGCCTCAGTTTATGTGATAAATTTTTTCCATTATAAAAGAATGAAAGTAATGCCCTTTCCATTGAAAGGCAAATTTATCACCAAAATATCAATTGATAATATAATTTGATAGTATAAACAAAGCAATAATTACAGAGAACTCAACACTCCGTGTCAAATCCAGACACCATGACTGGTTCCTTGTAACTTTAATATTTATTTTACACCCTCCTGCAGCCTTGAATCTTTGCTCGAGCGGCCCATCCTGTGCCATTCCTGTGAATGTATCTACCTCCTTAATGGAGTGATTTTCCACATCTCAATGTCTAGTTCCACTAAGTTTTAAACATGTTTTCACCAACTAGAATATAATTATCTAGAACCATCAGTTTTTTCTGATAATTAATGTAGTTTTTGTGTAATAAGTAGTGCTGTCTCACCACCACAGAGACTCTTACCTACTTTAACATATTGAGTCAATGTTGACCCACACACAATTTTTGGCCGACAGGATATGCTTAAATTTTACCTTGGTTCCATATTCTTCTTGGTCTGCTTTGTTTGGTAAATTCATAAACATATAAGATAATGTAATCTGTAGCTACATGCAATTATATAACGTAACATTTGCAATGTTTGCACTCTTATGCTGATACTAAAGTAATGAGCATTATTACTTTCAATGTTAATTTTTTGAATCATTGATAGAATTGGAGTCCATTGCCTAAGGCAAGTCAGGACTATGCTGATCTCCCAACTTCTGTATTTCAACTTTGGAGAGATTATATATACACACACACACATATATATATATATATATATATATATATATATATATATATATATATATATATATATATATATATATATATCCCTTTTTCATATCGGGATATTACGAATGAGCCCGATAAATTATTGGTCAGCAATTTGTCCTAAATAGGACGATAAACACTATGAGCCCTATTATTGGCCCTGTCACTTAGATGCTGAGAAAATTGCAATCCACAAGGAACTCCCATATATCTAATATGATAAAATAACTTTTACTGTCTGCAAAAGACTTCCAATTTCTTATAAACAAAATATTGTTTTTTAAAACTCTTTCTCCAAATTGCAGGTATAACACTCCTTTTGTAATTGTTATATTGTTATATTGTTATATTAGTTAAAACATTCATAGATCTCTTTGACCGTCAAACTCTTATAATGGTCTGGTCAAACCTGTTGATAGCCAAATTCATATATTCATGCCATGGATGAATTTGTACAACAATATATTACTGCAACTATGAGTCATCATAACTGGTTCAAACATCAATCTCAACATTAATGAGAACCATGACGGTCCGGTTTTGGGCCACCAAAGCGCCCCTGGCAGCATCCTGCTACATTTTCATCAGACACTGCCCGATCAGACAAAATGAGGAACATAAAAGAACATCTTTCCTCATGTAATTTAGCGAAATGCATCCACCGCTCCTGTTCTTGGTTTTCCCACGAGAAACATTTGAGAAATCGGTGATTTAATCTGGATACAAACAGATTAATGGTAAGTAATCCATATTACTGACAATGTTTTTTGTTTTTTTTCCCCTGATTTGTTGTCTGCGACAACATTGTCTCTTCCTTAGAGATAAACAGCTGAACTAAAACATTTTTAGAATACACCACATCTGGTTACCCAGATAATCACTTGATAATGATCTTACTTGACCCATGTGATTGATATATGCCACAGCCGTGGTATTGTTCACCTGATTGGACATGCACACTTTCATAGTAGAACAATAGGCATTTAATCCATAAAAAGCTCCTGATACTCCAATAATTAATACAAATGTTTGGAGAAAAAGTTTCTTAGGACAATCCATTTGCAATTCCCTGGTGTTATTGTCCCTAGTCCCTTAAACAAGGGACGTATCAAATATTAACTTGATAAGAATAGATATTATACTTATCTTAGCCCAAATAATCACAGAAGCTATCCATCATCCGATAATATTTGCTTCAGCTTGCAACGGCTGCTAAGCTTATATATTTAAAGCAGCTTGTGGAACCTTTTCTATCCACCACTTTTATTCTGATAACGTATCCTTTGGTAATTGCATAGGCCTGTCAAAAGGCCTGCATACTCTTATAATGCTTGTGTTTTCCCTTTTTTGTAGCTTTTTTACTCTTTTACCCAAGCTCCTTCTCGGATGGAGGGACAAAGTTTGTCAACAAAGCAATGAGACATATTTGTAATATTGACATTTTGTTTCTCGGAATTTTTTTTCACCCCCATATGGTGCTGAATTACTCCTAAACCCAGAATAGTAATTTAGGAATGTTTATGAATGCCTAAAACATTGTTTTTATTGGATGGGTCAGGACCCTTGCCTCTCAACAGGCTTGTAATTGCTGCACTAATTTGTAGCTGACTCCTGATCAACCTTCCAATTTAAAATGTGATCAAGATAAACCATGACCATGTCCTCATTAGTGCAAGTGCTGATCTTCTGTCAGTGCAATTGTTGTTCCAAAATTATGTGAACAACCTAGAACTGAGTTTAATCCATTAGACAATGTCTTAACTTACAACGGCTGACCCATTTCAAGCACCTGTAAATATGATAATAAATTGGTACTAAGTACCAATCCTTCGAGTCTTATAGTAATGATTAACAATTTGTTAATAACAACTGTTTTTCAGTGTTGAAGATGTCCATTTTGATAAAATGTTTTTACACTGTAAAAGTGTATTTAAAATGATATCTCGTATGGCTTTACCACCACATCTTCCTTTTCCCTGGGGAAATTTATGATACAAATTTACATACCTCGTCTTTATTGGAGATATTTTGGGTGCAAACCTAAAATCAATTTTTAGGTTTTCCTATACAGGTGAACCAATTCCTTCTACAATTTTTTTGTAGATCCTTTACACATTAAAATAAATCAATCCGTTGTTATGCCATATCATTGATCATAACACACCTGTAATCTCCCACAATTGGAGATTTCATCAAATTCTTCTATAACAAGTTTTTGCACCTCTTCAAATGTACATGAGGCCTTTTCTTCCCAATCATATGGGTTCACATAAGGCTGTGTTGGATAAATATTTCTTTATCATACTCCTGCCTTTGTTTTGATCCATTATCAAATCTTTACATTGGATCATAATTTTGCCAAAGTTTAATGACCAATAGTCTTTCCTTTGTAATCAATGTCTTTGATTTATCCTGAGGCAGGTTTACTCCATAATAATTAGGAGTTTTTTAACACTTTGTTTAACATAACTTGGTCTGTTTTGACATGCAAATCTAAAGTGCAAAATTGGTCCCAATAACAATTACATATATATATATATATATATATTATATATTTTTATCCCATTGAGCTCCACAAACTAATGGCAATTTATCTTTTTATTTAAAATGTTTTGGTTATTGCACAATGTTTTACTTGTTTTACATAAGTAGTGATGCCACGCACCAGCTTGAAATTCTTTGAAATCGTATTTCCTTATGTCTCCATATAATTGAGACATGGGTACCATAATCGGATTCACCGTTGATACCTTAATAAAACATAAAAGTGTTATCAATAACTCTGCTGTTTCAACCATAACAGGTTGGTTTCCATGGTTCTTTCCATGGCCTCACTCCTTCATTCAGGTATCGTACTTAGTACACCTGTATGTATATTTGTGCTGTGGTGGGTACTTTATGACCAGCCACCACTATTTAGGGTCAGTTTTTTCATTTTATTTTACTGCCCTGGTACTCCTGAGTTTTTCCTCAAGGAGACTACCTCCAAAACAATCCGAGGTAGATATTCCCAAATTGTTAAATCCCACCATATCTCTGGAAACCCCTCAGGGTTTGTTTTTGGGAATATTCTGGGCCTTTTTAAACCCTTTGATAGATTTTTTTTATTGTTGGAGTCTTTCTCCATTAATTGTAAGCCATTACGCTTTTTTGTCTAGAGGCCTTTTTATTAGAACTTTTAATTCATGGCCTCTCTGACTTTAAAAATTTTCCTCCCCATTGGAGTTTTCCTCATAGCCAAAGGTTTGTGGAGCAACTAAAGTCTCCCTAACGGTAATTTTAACGGCCACCGGTATCGGAACCGGCTCCGCACTAATCTGCCGTCCCGATCGCTGAGTTTTCCCCTGGGACGCTTTTTAAACTCCGTTTTTTCCACCCGGAGTATTTTCTTTTCTTTTTAACTTTTAAACTCCGTTTTTTCACCCGGAGTATTTATTTTCTTTTTAACTTTTACACTCTGTTTTTTCACCCTGAGTATTTTCTTTTTCTTTTAACTTTTAAACTCCTGTTTTTTCCCCCAGGAGTATTTACTTTCATTTTTTGCTTTTAAATTCAGTTTCTTTTTAACTCCTGGTGGCTCTATACACCAGCCAAGGAGTTTGGATATGCCCTGTAAGTAATGCAACTGAACTTACCTGCGGGCCCGTACCTACCGCTGTAGAGGAGCTGCGCTCTGCAGCTCTTGCTCTGCCGTCAGCATCGACGTAATGCCGATCAAACGCCAGGCGGCGCTTCTCGTGACTCCGAAGTAAAATTGGCCCTTCGCGTATGAAACATTTGCTTTTTAAAAGTAAAGTAAAGTACATTTTATTTATATAGCACGTTTAAATCAACTCGCATTGAAACCAAAGTGCTTTACATAAAATAAATAATAAAGTTTCCATACATCCATAGAAAAATTAAAATTAAGAAAAATGACACAACACATTATAGAATTCAACACAAACGTCCCCCCACAACAGAATCAACATTTTCCACTGTGGGGAAAGGCACCAGAAAGTTAAGTCCTCTTCCTCTGTGAAACACCCGAGGTCGGGGCCTATTTATGGCCTGCGCAGCCAGTCCGATGTTTTCAGGCCCTCTTGCCGGAAAGATGGAACACTCGGGTGAACACTCCTCAGCAGCTTGGAAGAAGTAATGGGAAAGTAAAAGTAATGGTCAAAATTGAGGAGCTTGCAAGAAGCAATTAACTTTTCCGCCTTCCTTTATGTTTAGGCAGATATCAGCTGGTCAGTGAATGGCATTCCCAAAGGCATCATTAAACACAACCTTGGTATGATCCCCATCATGGTAAAATCAACCCTCTGCAACCTGCACGGCCTCTCTCTTCAAGATCTCATCAAACATCACGAAGAAGCAGAGGTACTGAACAAACTCCTATTTGAAGCCTGATTTCCTTTGTCCTCGGTGGCGATTCTGTCCGGGCTGCGGTGATTCGATGGTCTGTGGTGGTTGGGAAAAGGAGGGGAGCTGAGTGGAGTGTTTAATTAGTGTGAGGCGATTATGTCTTGTCCTTCAGAGAGATTTGGATGTTCATCTGCCCAGGCAATTACTTAGGGAACCAAATAGAATAAAAAGGCGACAAAGAATATCCTGTGTAGGAAGAAACTGTAGATGCTGGTTGACACCGAAGATAGACAGAAAATGCTGGAGTAACTCAGCGGGACAGGCAGCAATTCCGGAGAAAAGGAACAGGTAACGTTTCCGGTCGAAACCCTTCTTCAGACGGAGAGTCAGTGGAGAGGGAAATTGGAGGTCAATGTCTTGTCGATATTGGGGCAGGTGGTACAGCAGTGGAGTTGCTGCCACACAGCGGTAGAGACCCGGGTTTGATCCTGACTACGGGTGCTGTCTGTACCCAGTTTGTACGTTCTCCCCGTGACTGCGTGGGTTTTCCCCGGGTCCTCCAGTTTCCTCCCGCACTCCAAAGACGTGCAGCTTGGTAGGTTAATCGGCTTTGGTAAAAATTGTAAATTGTCCTTGATGTGTAGGATAGTGCTAGTGTACGGGGTGATCGCTGGTCGGCGTGGACTCAGTGGTTCGAAGGGCCCATTTCCATGCTGTATCTCTAAAGTCTAAATCTAGAATAACTTGACCTTCCTCGCAAGACAAATGGAGTAGGATATTGGAAGAACGTGGTGAGGCCCCATTTGAGGAGTCATGCACATAGTTTTAATTTCATTCTTTTATGTGTGTGTGTGTGTGTGCTTGTGTGTTTATCTATGTATATATAAGCATAGATAAATATTAAATATACATTGCAGATTATATATCATAGAGGTATGTAGATTATATGTTAGTGCTGAGTGATGCTCTACCTAGAGCTTTTCAGCGTATTACATCCAGATCCAGATTCACTGGATTGATTGATATTTGGAAAGAAAGGTTTCCTCTCGTGGGAAAGATTGGACCATAGATAGGCACAAAAAGCGTATGGCGAGATCGCTGGTCGCCGTGCACAGGGTAGGACTGTTTCCACGCCGTATCTCTAATGTCTAAAGGTGATTGAGGGCAACGGGGTGGTTGCCCTCAATCTAGAGAGAAGGAATGGACAACGTTTCGGGTCGAGACCCTTCTTCAGACTCGGCCACACCCGCTGAGTTACTCCAGCATTTTGTGTCTACCTTCAATTTTACCAGCAGCTGCATTTCTTTCTTACACAGGATGGTAGACATGGTCTATATGGATTTTATGTGGTTTGTAGCAAGGCTTTTGACAAGGTCCTGGTTTGAAAGGTTAGATCGCGATTGAGGATGTGCAAGTCAATTATTTGGGTTGGTGGAAGGTGATAGTGGGGGGTTGTTCTGTGGATTGGAGGCCTGTACTATGTCCTGTGTAGTGTGAAGATATATTAATGATGTGGAAGAGAATATTGGTGGCATGATTAGTGTTTGAAGATGGCTCCAAAGCCGGTGGTGTGGTGGACAGTGAGGAAGGTTGGCTTGGGTCTGGAGAGACTGGGAAAGTGGGCCCAGGAATGGCAAATGGAATTTAACGCGGACATGTAGGGGATGAGGGTGATCTTTTGGTGGTGTATAAGATCATGAGAGGTTTAAGAAAGAATTGCAGATGCTGGAAAAATCGAAGGTTGACAAAAATGCTGGAGGAACTGAGCGGGTGAGGGAGCATCTATGGAGAGAAGGAATTGGTGACGTTTAGGGTCGAGACCCTTCTCATGAGAGGAATAGATCGGGCAGACGCACACTGTTGCCCAGAGTAGGGGAATCGAGAACCAGAAGGCATAGGTTTAAGGTGAAGGGGGAAAGATTTTATAGGAACCTGAGGGGTAACTTTTTTACACAAAGGGTGGTGGGTGTATGGAACAAGCTGCCAGAGGAGCTAGTTGAGGCTGGGACTATCCCAACGTTTAAGAAACAATTAGGTGCGTGGATAGGACAGGTTTGGAGGGATATGGACCAAATGCAGGCAAGTGAGACTAGTGTAGCTGGGACATGTTGGTTAGTGTGGACGTTGGACGTTGATAATGTGGTGAGCAGGCACGAACATGGAGGGAGCTAAAGCTAAACATCAGATCATTTAATGGTGTTATGAGCGGCACAGGATATTGATTATGAAGAGCCTTGTGGAAAATTGCAAATGTACAATGACCCAATATGGTTATAGTGGCACCCAGTTACCGATTGATATCTTCCTAACTCCATGTTTGGATCTATCGTTTATCTGTGAAGACCTTAAACTACATTGCAGAAGATTCTGGTTTTGTTTGCTTTGTGTGTGGGACGTATGTATAAACAGCACACTTCCTTAGTTAGTGTCACTAAATCATGTTAACATTCAGCAACAGATAGCAGATACCCAACCTTGCAGAGTAAATAGACCCTGACCCCGACAGTCCTTTCAGGTTAGGCAGAGGTTCACTTGCACCTCCTCCAGTCTCATGTACTGTATCCTTTGTTCAAGATGTGTACTCTTATACATCGACGAGGCCAAACGCAGACTGGGCCATCACTTCCCGACCCGAAACGTCACCTATTCTTTTTCTCCAGAGATGCTGCCTGACCTGCTGAGTTTTGTGTCTATCTTCTGCATAAACCAGCATCTGCAGTTGCTTCCTGCAAACCTTGAATAGTGTTCATAAGTTCTGGGAGCAGGATTAGGCCATTCGGCCCATCAAGTCTACTCAGCCATTACTCATACATGTGTAAGAAGGAACTGCAGATGCTGGTTTACACCGAAGATAGACGCAAAAAGCTGGAGTAACTCAGCGGGACAGGCAGCATCTCTGGAGAGAAGGAATGGGTGACCAGAGATATAGACGGTGGTGTGGAGAGATAAAGAACAATGAATGAAAGATATGCAAAAAAGTAACGATGATAAAGGAACCAGGCCATTGTTAGCTGTTTGTTGGCTGAAAATGAGAAGCTGTTGCAAGTTGGGTGGGGGACGGATGGAGAGAGAGGGAATGCCGGGGCTGCCTGAAGTGAGAGAAATCAATATTCATACCACTGGGCTGTAAGCTGCCCAAGCGAAATATGAGGTGCTGTTCCTCCAATTTGCATTTAGCCTCACTCTGACAATGGAAGAGACCGAGGACAGAAAGGTCAGTGTGCGTAGGAAGGAACTACAGATGCTGGTGTAAATCGAAGATAGACACAAATAGCTGGAATAACTCAGCGGGACAGGCAGTATCTCTGGAGAGAAGAAATGGGTGACTATTCGGGTCGAGACCCTTCTTCAGACTGTGAATGGGAAGGGGAATTGAAGTGTTTGGCAACCGGGAGATCAGGTAGGTTCAGGCGGACTGAGCAAAGGTGTTCTGCGAAACGATCGCCCAGTCTGCGTTTGGTCTCGCCGATGTATAAGAGTCCACATCTAGTCCAAGACACTCCCACTACTAGCAGAAACGTCCTCTCCACCCAGCCTTTCTCTATTTGATAAGTTTCAATGAAATCCACCCGCTTACCCTTCTAAACTCCAGTGAGAACAGGCCCAGTACCATCAAATGCTCATCCTATGTTAACCCACTCGTTCCTGGGATTATTCTCATTCCGTTCTCCTTGAGCTGTAAATTTTCAAGATACATAGATAGATAGATACTATTTTAAAGATACATAGATAGACAGATAGATACTATTTTAAAGATACATAGATAGATAGATACTATTTTAAAGATACATAGATAGACAGATAGATACTATTTTAAATATACATAGATAGATAGATACTATTTTAAAGATACACAGATAGATAGATAGATAGATAGATAGATACTATTTTAAAGATACATAGATAGATAGATGGTACACAAAAGGCTGGAGAAACTCAGCGGGTGCAGCAGCATCTAAGGAGCGAAGGAAATAGGCGACGTTTCGAGACCCTTCTTCAGATAGATAGATACTATTTTAAAGATACATAGATAGATAGATAGATAGATAGATACTATTTTAAAGATACGTTTGATCTATGGATAATTATTATCATTAGTGCTTACCTGTAGAATTACTGAATTACAAATTAAGATGGGTTGACAAAATGTGCTATGAGTACTGTGTTTGCAAACCTGAAGTGCTGCGACTGCAAGTAAGAGCATTTCATTGCTTTATGTTTCGGGACGTGTGACAATACAACTCTCTCGTCTCCGTCCGTCCCCCCCCCCCCCCCCCCCATCTCCCTCCCCTCTCTCAACGCAGCAGAAACTGAACTTCTCTTTTGAACAGGAAATGGGTGGATACTTCATCATAAATGGCATAGAAAAGGTCATCCGGATGCTGATCATGCCCCGTCGAAATTTTCCCGTTGCTGTGCTGAGACCCAAGTGGAAGAGCAGAGGCCCAGGCTACACGCAGTATGGTAATGTAGTTCCAACCAAGTGACGGGGGCGCAGCGGTAGGGTCGCTACCTCACAGCACCAGAGACCCGGGCTCCATCCTGACTACGGGTGCTGTCCGTACGGAGTTTGTACCTTCTCCCCGTGACCGTGTGGGTTTTCTCCCGGTGCTCAGGTTTCCTCCCACACTCCAAAGACGTGCAGGTCTGTAGGCTAATTTGCTTGGTATTATTGTAAGTTGTTCATAGTGTGCGTAGGATCGTGCTAGTGTGCGGGGATCTCTGGTCAGCGCAGAGTCGATGGGCCGAAGAGCCTCGTTCTGCGCTGAATCTCTAAACTAAACTAAATTCCGAGCTTGGAGAATCAGCTGTAACATGATTGTGATATTTGGAATGGTGTTTCAATAAAATATTAGACTTTGATTTGCTGTTTTCACAAGAAATCGAAACTGGAAAAAGGGTTGTGTCTGTTGAAGGATCCCAATCTGAAACATTGTCTGTCCATTCCCCTCCACGGAACCTGCCTGATTCACGGACTTCTTCCATCAAATTGTTTGTTTTTCCGTGGTAGAAACTAGAATGAGCTCAGCTTTGTTTTGCTCTCAACACCGAGTAAGATAGATTCATCGCCATTGTCCTGAGCTGGTTCTCCATATGCCTTAGTTCCTTTGATATATAAATATCTATTTATCTTTGTTTTGAAGGAAGTTAATCACTGAACCAGGTCGGGAAAGAATTCCAGAGACTTAGGACTTTATCCCTTGGAGCGCAGGAGGATGACGGGTGATCCTATAGAGGTGTATAAAATCATGAGCGAAATTGAGAGGGATAATGAATAATGAATGAATAAGTTTATTGGCCAAGTATTCACATACAAGGAATTTGCCTTGGTGCTCCGCCCGCACGTGATAACATGACATACAGTGACAGTTAAGAATGACACATGAAACATTAAACATTAATAATAAAACATTATCGATTAAACATGTGAATGAAATAAAATAGCAGAGCAAAAGGAGGCTACAGATTTTTGGTTAATGAGTACCATTCGTGGGGGAAAAAATATGTTTTTTGGTCTGCTTTGACAGTCCGGAGTCGCCTTCCAGAGGGAAGTGATTTAAAGAGTTTTACCTTTTGCCCAGAATAGGGAAATCAGGAACAAGAGGATGGGTTTAAGGTGAGGGAGGCGGATTTAATAGGAACCTGAGGGGCAATTTTGTCACACTCATGGTGGTGGGTATATGGAATGAGTACCCCACGACATGTTGCCTGTTTGGTCGTGAGTAGTCGCCCAAAGAGTCGTACCTTTTTCTGGTCGCCGCTGGATTTTCAACATTTTGAAAACTTTCACCGACCTACTGCGACTATGACAGGTCCAAGTCGAAAAAGTCGCGTGTGGGACAGGCCCTTAAGGGTCTTGACCCAAAACGTCACCTATTCCTTTTCTCCAGACCCGCTGAGTTAATTCAGCTTTTTGTGTCTATCTTTGTTTTTTTTGATAGGTTGGAACAAAGGCCAGAAATGAAAAATCAGGTGTGAATAAAGGGATCGAAAATTCTGAAGCCGGTGGAAGGAGTGTAGTTTGAATGTGTTGTTAGTGAAGGATTTCCTCCTGAACTCTGCAGTTTGATTCATATAGTCAAACTATTTCATTCTGATAAAGAGCTTGGTGAAAGCAAACTTTCCATACTTCCCATCTTATTTGTCCTTCCTTGATGCCTGAAGTGGTGATGCAGTAAATACATGACAGAAAATTGAGAGAGGCATAGATAGGCTAGACCGTCAGAACTTTTTTCCCCGGGGTGGAAATGTCAAAAACTAGAGGGGCATAGCTTTAAGGTAAGAGGAGCAATGTTTAAAGGAGAAGGTGGGGGCCAGGTTTTAACACAGTGAGTGGTGAGTGCCTGGAGCACGCTGCCAGGAGTGGTGTTGAGGATGGATACGCTAGTGGTGTTTCGGAGGCTGTTGGATATGGAGGGATATGGATCGTGTGCGTGTAGATGAGATTTTTTTACCCTGGCATTGTGCTCAGCACAGACATTGTGGGCCGAAGGGCCTGTTCCTGTGCTGTACCGTTCTATGACCCCCCCCCCACCTAGTTCCATCTGCATAGGTTTATTTTGAATGTCGATCCCAATTTATCCATCTATATCTGATTTGAGGAAGGCAAGTCGGAGTGAAGACCCCTATGATATGTTCTATTTCAAGAGAATGGGGTTGAGAGGGAATGATAGAACAGCCATGATTGAATGGCGGAGTAGACTCCTTGGGCCGAACGGCCTAATTCTGCTCCTATGACATTTTCTCACAGGTCTTTAGGTTCTGTAATCAACTGTGAGAGCTGTGCGGTGGTTGAATGGGAAGCCAGCCTCCTGTACTGTAATTTAGTTGAGAGATACAGCATGGAAGCAGGCCCTTTGGCCCACTGGGTCCATGCCAACCATCGACACACTAATTCTATGTCATTCACTACCTACACACTAGGGGCAATTTGCAAAAGTCAATTAATGTGCAAATTCACACGTCTTTGGTATGGGGGAGGAAACCAGAGCACCCGGAGGAAGCCCGTGTGGTCTCGGGGGAAAAAAGGTGCAAACTCCACACAGACAGCACTCGAGGGCAGGATGGTTGGGCCTCCGGCGCCGTGTAGCAGCGGCCCTATCAGCTGTGCCACTGAGCCAGCAAGGAGGGATGTGGATGATGTGAAGGCAGATGAGATTAATTTATCCTGGCATTGTGTTCGGCACACGCATTGTGGGCTGAAGGGCCTGTTCCTGTGCTGTACTGTTCTATGTTCCCGGGGCTCCTTCATTGTCTCATCTGCACAGGATGTTGAATTTAGTTTAGAGATACAGCGTGGAAACAGACCCTTTGGTCCACCAAGGCCGACCAGAGATCACCTATACGCTAGTCGCTAGTCCTATCCTAACACACAAGGGGCAATTTCTACAAGCTGACGAAGTACAAACCTGCATGTCTTTGGAATGTGGGAGGAAACCGGAGCACCCAGAGAAAACCCACCCAGGGAGAATGTATAAACTCTGTACAGACAGCACCCGTGGTCAGGATGGAACCTGGGTCTCTGGTGCTGCGATGTAGCGGTTCTACCAACGTGCTGCCAAGGAGACATGCGGATTATGTGAAGGCAGATAAGATTAGTTTATCTTGGCATTGTGTTCTCAACAGACCCCGCAGGCTGAAGGGCCTCTTCCTGCTGCATTGTTCTTTGTATAAAACGAACTGCAGATGCTGATTTATACCGAAGATAAGGAAAGAACTGCAGATGCCTTCTGAAGAAGGGTTCCGACCTGAAATGTCACCTATTGCTTTGCTGCCTGGCCCGCTGAATTACTCCAGCATTTTGTGTCTACCTTCTGCACTTTTCTATGTTCTGTTACTCCTACCTTTTTCCATCTGCACTGGTTTCAATCGACTGTTGGACAGATCTCAACTTATAGTGGAATTTAAGAGGCTTTTAGATAGGTTCATAGATATGCGGTGGATGGAGGGATATGAATTATGTGCAAGATAGACACAGAAAACTGGAGTAACTCCGCATCTCTGGAGAAAAGGAATAGGTGACATTTCGGGTCGAGACCCTTCTTCAGACTGAGAGTCGGGGGAAAGGGAAATGGGAGATATAGACAGACGGTGATGTAGAGAGATATAGAACAAATGAAAGAATGATATGCAAAAAAGTCATGATGATAAAGAAAAAAGGTCACCCATCTGTGGGCTAGCTGAAAACAAGTTACAGACAATGAGACTCAACAAGATGACTTTGAAGCTGGTATGACTTGGGTGGGGGAGGGATGGAGAGAGAGGGAATGCAAGGGTTACTTGAAGTTAGAGGAAACACTATACTGTTGGGTTGTAAGCTGCCCAAGTGAAATATGAGATGCTGTTCCTCCAAATTGCGTTTGGCCTCACTCTGACAATGGAGGAGGCCTAGGACAGAAAGGCCAGTGTGGGAAGGGGAATTAAAGTGATTGGCAACCAGGAGATCAGGGAGGTCCAGGCGGGCTGAGCGAAGGTGTTCTGCGAAATGATCGCTCAGTCCACGTTTGGTCTCGGCGATGTATAAGAGTCGACACGTTGAAAAACGCATACAGAAGATGAGGTTGGAGGAGGTGCAAGTGAACCAGATCTGCAGTTCCTTCCTACAACCATGTTCCTTACCACACATATGAGTTGTGTGCAGCTGTAGTTGCTGCAAAATGGTTTTGAGTCCCTGTTTAACAGCTGCTTGGTGTGCATGTGCAACTGAAATAATGTGTGGTTGGAGTTGTGCCAGCTTTGTGTCCTCTCGGGGTGAGAGCATTGCTGGCACGCCCACAGTTGTTGCCCGTCTCCAGCTGAGCTGGTGGTGGTGAGCCACTGATGTGAACGTCTGCATTTCTGCTGCTGAAAGCAGGGCGTCTGAGAGGAGTTTTATCAGTGGGTACAAAGTTTCTTTCGGGCCCCCTTCCCTTCTCCATCAGTCATGCTCAAAGATACTAGAGGAGCTCCGCACACCGCGGCTTCAGGGTGTTGTAGCCCGCGGGCCAGCGATCGGAGCAATTCTTCGCGATCTGAGCTATAAGGAGAGATCGGGCAGGCTACACGATAGAAAGTTATAATTTTTTTCTTACCTTTCTTCTTTAGTGGGAAACCTGAAGAAAGACTGCTATAAAGTGCTCGAATCGCTTCATTGGCGATTCCAGCTCTATAGCAGAACAGCTCGCGACGCTGGTAGATGTGGACGCCATGACAGAAGCCCATTCAAAAAAACCCTCATATATTTGATTCCCAAAATGGCGCGAAAAAATGACCCATGAGCCTATGACCGCACTATGGCTTTTTCGTCAAGTGGTCTATCTTGCTCCTCTAGTATCTTTGGTCATGCTATTTTATCCACTACGGTTTTATGCCATGATCTGTAGCCTGTAAGGCCAAAAAGAGGTATGCAAGATGAGAGAGGGATGGAATGGAGCACTCTGTTGATTTTCTGCATTTGAGGCCTCATGCTCCTATACCCTCCATGATAAATATAAATACATGTAAATAACATAAAAAGATCAGAGAGAAGAGAGCACATTTGTTTTGAACATCTTTGTTTGTGCTACAATACAGATAAGGAGAAAGAATTCACATTGAAACATCCTTTTATATTGCAATGCAGATCAGATCATCAGAAGACATAATTATTAGTGGAAAGTAAAAAGTACTTTCAGTCTGAAAGTACTCCAGTCGTTGTGCTCTGGGATGTTCACCCACCTGCGATGGAATGGCAGTAGTATACTTCTATATCAAGATAGTACTCAACGTGGAGCTCAACTATGATCGCACTATCGCAGAACAGTGCACCACTGGAGCGGGCCCTACAGCGCACCAGGCCAAGTTAAACTCGCAGATAGCCACAACATGCTGGGGTAACTCAGCGGGGCAGGCAGCATCTCCGGAGAGAAGGAATGTGTGATGTATCGGGTCGAGACCCTTCTTCAGACCCTTCCTCTGCCTGCACATGATCCATATCCCTCTATTCCCTGCACTTCCAGGTGTCTATCTAATCGCTCTTAAATGCCACAATCGTATCTGCCTGCACCACCACCACCACCCCTGGCAATGCGTTCCAGGCCCAAACCAGCTAACTAAATTGCCCCGCACATCTCAATTGAATGTTCCCCCTCTCACTTTATAGCTCTGCCCGCTACTCTTGGGCATCTCCATCCTGTCTGGCGACCCGTCTGTGCCCCTCATCGCTTTATATACTTCTATCAAGTCTCCCTGCAACTTCTGGCGTTCCAGACAAAACTATCTAACTTTATCCACCCTCCGCTTGTATCTAAAAGCCTCTAATCCAGCAGCATTCTGGAAAACCTCTGCACCCTTTCCAAAGTCTCCACGTCCTGTAATGGGGCGGCCAGAACTACACGCAAAACTCTAAACGCACCCTAACCAGGAGTCTTATGAAGCTGCATCATGACATCTTGACTCTTGAAAGTCAATGCTCTTAGCAGTACTGAAAACAAATAGTAAATACTGGATCCATGGCATAGAAAGTGTTAATATTTTAGCTGGTATCGTACCTGTTGAGTGTAGAAACATGGAACTGCTGATGCTGCCTCCCAAAGTACTGGAGTAACTCAGCAGATCAGGCAGCATCTCTGGAGAACATAGATTGGTGACGTTTTGGGTCGAGACCCTTCTTTAGACTGATTGTTGGGTGGGGGAATATTTGACTTGCCTGGGATTATGATTGCATTATGATTTGAAGTAGCAACTGGATAGGTTGAGGTTGTTTTCCCAGGAACAGAGGGGGCTGAGGCGGGACCTGATGGAGGAATAGAAAATGATGGTGGAAATAGATAGTGTAGATAGAAAAAAATCATTGTTTCCATAGTATGAGTGTCTGTCATGAGGGCATAGGTTTAAGATGAGAAGTTTTACAGGGGAAATCTTTTCACACAGTGGGTAGGGATAGTGTGAGAAGGAACAGCAAATGCTGGTTTGTATCGAAGATAGACCCAAAGTTCTGGAGTCACTCAGCGGGTTAGGTTGCATCGCTGGAGAAAAGGTATAGGTGACGAGGATAAAGGATGTTGCCAGGACTAGAAAGTCTGAGCTATAGGGAGAGGGTGAGCAGGCTAGGACTTTATTACAAGGAGCGCAGGAGGATGAGGGGTGATCTTATAGAGGTGTATAAAATCATGAATTGATTGGGTAGATGCGCAGAGTCTCTTGCCCAGAGTAGGGGAATCGAGGAACAGAGGACACAGGTTTAAGGTGAAGGGGAAAAGATTTAATAGGAATCCGAGGGGTAACTTTTTCACACAAAGGGTGGTGGGTGTATGGAACAAGCTGCCAGAGGAGCTAGTTGAGGCTGGGACTCTCCCAATGTTTAAGAAACAGTTAGACAGGAATGTGGATAGGATAGGTTTAGAGGGATATGGGCCAAACGCAGGTAGGTGGGACCAGTGTAGCTGGGACATGTTGGCTGGTGTGGGCAAGTTGGGCCAAAGAACCTGTTTCCTATGACCATGATAGGGATGGTGGTGTGGAATGAGCTGCATGAGAGATGGTGTAGAAATATAACTCGCGCCCCATTTAAAAGTCAACCAGTCAAGTATCTGACCCACACTGACCTTTCTGTCCTGGGCCTCCTCCATTGTCAGAGTGAGGCCCAGCGCAAATTGGAGGAACAGCACCTAATATTTCACGGGCAGCTTACACCCCAGCGGTACGAACATTGACTTCTCTAACTTCAAATAGCCCTTGCCTTCCCCCTCCCTCTATCCCTCGCCCTTCCCAGTTCTCCGACCAGTCTGACTGTTATTTTATCTCTGTTTGCTGTGTTGTTACCTTCACCTAGCTAACAATGATCTATTTTACATGTTCCTTGAACTTCATCCCCTTTGTCTCATCTTCACACCTTACATTTCCTTATCTCTCTATTTCCCTCTCCCCTGATTCAGTCTGAAGAAGGGTCTCGACCCTAAACGTCACCCATTCCTGCTCTCCAGAGATGCTGCCTGTCCCGCTGAGATACTCCAGCATTTTGTGTCTATATTCGGTTTAAACCAGCATCTGCAGTTCCTTCTTACAACAAGTGCTTAAATTGCATGGGCTTAGAACACTGCTAGTAAATGGGATTAGTATGGTTAGTTACTAGATATTAGGCTAAAGCAACTGGTTTATGATGTAAGACTCTAGCTCTATCAGGATGTGAATGCCGTATTTTGAGCTTGTTTAAAATATATTGTGTAGATTATTGTCTTTGTGTCAAGAGTCTCCACCTGCAGGCTTAACTTTGTTTTCACTTAAAAAAAATTGCTGCATCAGTATTGATTTTTAATGCAATTGTAGTAAGACCTCTACACTAGAACTCTTGAGCCTTGCATGTGAACCTCCTTCTGCAGCTGTACAGAGCCCTAGTGAGACCACACCCGGAGTATTGTGTGCAGTTTTGGTCCCCTAATTTGAGGAAGGACATTCTTGCTATTGAGGGAGTGCAGCGTAGGTTTACAAGGTTAATTCCCGGGATGGCGAGACTGTCATATGCTGAGAGAATGGAGCAGCTGGGCTTGTACACTCTGGAGTTTAGAAGGATGAGAGGGCATCTCATTGAAACATATAAGATTGTTAAGGGCTTGGACACGCTAGAGGCAGGAAACATGTTCCCGATGTTGGGGGAGTCCAGAACCAGGGGCCACAGTTTAAGAATAAGGAGTAAGCCATTTAGAACGGAGATGAGGAAACACGTTTTCTCACAGAGAGTGGTGAGTCTGTGGAATTATCTGCCTCAGAGGGCGGTGGAGGCAGGTTCTCTGGATACTTTCAAGAGAGAGCTTGACAGGGCTCTTAAAAATAGTGGAGTCAGGGGATATGGGGAGAAGGCAGGAACGGGGTACTGATTGGGGATGATCAGCCTTGATCACATTGAATGGCGGTACTGGCTCGAAGGGCCAAATGGCCTCCTCCTGCACCTATTGTCTATTGTCAATGTTGTTAAACAGAGAATGGTTCATTGACTGAACCTGTCCCGCCAGTAACTGACCAGAATGTAACCGAGATACTGACCACAGTTTGCCACAACTGGAGTGTGAATTGTTTTATTTTCCTGCATCAACATTGTAACAATGGAAGGCACACAAAAGGCTGGAGAAACTCAGCGGGTGCAGCAGCATCTAAGGAGCGAAGGAGATAGGCGACGTTTCGGGTCGAGACCCTTCTTCCATTGTAACAATGGAATTCTGACTTGCAGCACTTTAACAAGCCCTTAAATGCAAAATGCACATGTAATAAATAATAACCATAATACGTGCAAAAACAGAGATCAGTACAACCAAAGACAGTCCAGGTAGCTCATAGTTACTGAGGTTAGTGTCCAAGGGCCTGATGGTTGTTGGTAAGAAGCTATTCTTAGTTGTCACTGTTTTCAGGCTCCTGTACCACCTTCCTTGCTGTGGGTGATGAGTGCATGGGCAGGGTGGTGTGGGTCTTTGATATTAGCTGCCTCCTATAGATCCCTTTGATGGGAGGTGGGGGTGGGTGTGGGTGTGGGGAAGGTCATTGCCTGTTCTGGATCTGGCAGTGTGCACCACTCACTGTAATTTGAGTTTATTTTACTGTAGAGATACAGTGTGCAAACAGGCCCTTCAGTCTACTGAGTCGGGGCCGACCAGCATTCACCCCTACACTATCACTATCCTACTCACTAGGAACAATTTATAGACACTGACTAACCTACAAACCTGAAGGGAGACAGGAATGCTGGAGAAACTGCACGGGTGAGGCAGCATCTATGGAACGAAGGAAATAGGCGACTTAAGTCTGAAGAAGGGTCTCGACCCGAAGCATCGCCTATTTCCTTCGCTCCATAGATGTTGCCTCACCCGTTGAGTTTCTCCAGCATTTTTGTCTACCTTCGATTTCCCAGCATCTGCAGTTCCTTGTTATACCTACAAACTTACACATCTTTTGGAGTGAGGGAGGAAACCTGACCTTCCGGAGAAAATCCACGTGGTCACAGGCAGAACATACAAACTCCGAACTCAAACTCTGTACAGTCAGCACCCGGGAGTCAGGATGGAGCCCGGGTCTCTGGCGCTGTGAGGCAGCAAATCTACCGCTGCGCCACCGTGCCGATCAATCTCCTTCGCTCCTGGGCGTTCGAGCTGCCAAACCAGGCTGTGATGCAACCAGTAGGCTCTTTCCTGCACACCCGCGAAAGTTCAATAGAGTAAACTGATCATATTGGGTGGAGCTGTGATGGACATGCTGAACTGCCTGAGCCTTGTAAGGAAGTAGTGGCGTTGGTGTGCTTTTTTGGCCCTTGCTTTGATATGGGTGGTCCAGGACACGTTGCTAGTGATATTTACTCCAGATGTCTGTGCGGAATATCATGCCACGATAAACTAGTCTCATCTGCCAACACATGATCCATATTCCTCTATTCTCTGCATCTCCACATCACCAACAAAAGGTATCAGAGGCGGTAGAGCTGCTTGCTCACGGCGCCAGAGACCCGGATTCCATCCTGACTGCAGGTGCTGTCTGTATGCAGTTTGTACCTTTTCCCCGTGACATGCATGGGTTTTCTCCGGGGTGCTCCCTCCAAAGACGTACAGGTTTGTAGGCTAATTGGTTTTGCATAAAATGTAAATTGTACCCAGTGTGTGTGTAGGATAATGTCAGTGTATGGGGATCGCTGGTTGACGTGGGCTTGGAGGGCCAAAGGGCCTGTTCCCACGCTGTATCTCTAAACAAAACTAGATGAAGTTGGCATTCCGAGTTGGTAACATGGCCAGAAAATGATCTGCCTGTATATGTAAGAGATTCTCTTGCTGTGTTTCTTCTGCCAGGTATTAGCATGCGCTGTGTGAAGGATGAGCACACAGCTATCAACATGAACCTCCACTATCTGGACAACGGCACAGTGATGGTCAACTTCATTTATCAGAAGGAACTCTTCTTTATCCCACTCGGGTTTGCACTGAAGGTGAGATCGCATGTTCTACCATTTTAGAGTTGGGATTAAAAATCCTGAACGGGAACCAAGGTTACATCATTTACTTTATATTTTAGGTTTAGGTTTATTATTGCCCATGTACCGAGGTACAGTGAAAAGCCTTGTTTGACATGCTATCCAAACAGATCAGTTAATACTAGACATAACTATAATCAGTCAAACGAGTAGAATAGTTCTACTCGTTAGTCTACTTCTACTCGCTATCTCCAGGGGAGATACTGGAACATAGTTCTCCGCATTGTAGCGCATCAGTCCCATATACAAAGTCCATTGTCCACAATCGGCTGACTTTTTAAGGCAGTGCCTCCTATAGATCCCTTTGAGTGGGGGTGGGTGTGGGGAAGGTCATTGCCTGTTCTGGATCTGGCAATGTGCACCACTCAATGTGTGAAGCAGGCTTTCGGCCCGAAACGTTGCCTATTTCCTTTGCTCCATAGATGCTGCCTCACCCGCTGAGTTTCTCCAGCATTTTTGTCTGTCACTCACTGTAATTTTAGTTTATTTTATTGTAGAGTGGGTTGAGTTGGGGTCGACCAGTGTTCACCTCTACACTATCACTATCCTACTCACTAGGGACAATTTATAGACACCAATTAACCTACAAACCTGCACATCTTTTGGAGTGAGGGAGGAAACCGGAGTAACCAGAGAAAAGTCACTCTACCTGTCCAAGTCACCCTGCAACCTCCTAGTATTCTCTTCGCCGTTCACACTGCCACCCAGCTTTGTGTCATCTGCAAATCTCCTAGTGTTACTTTTAATCCCATCATCTAAATCATTAATATATATTGTAAACAGTTGCGGCCCCAGCACCAAGCCTTGCGGCACTCCACTCGCCACTGCCTGCCATTCTGTCAGGGACCCGTTACTCTTTGTTTCCTGTCTTCCAACCAGTTCTCTATCCAAGAATTATTATTCTTTAATAATTGACTCCAGCATCTTCCCCACCACCGATGTCAGGCTAACTGGTCTATAATTCCCTGTTTTCTCTCGCTCCTTTCTTGAAAAGTGGGATAATATTAGCTACCCACCAATCCACAGGAACTGATTCTGAATCTGTAGAACATTGGAAAATGATCACCAATGCGTCCACCATTTCTAGAACCACCTCTTTGAGTACCCTGGGATGCAGACCATCAGGCCCTGGGGATTTATCAGGCTTCTGTCCCATCAGTCTACCCATACTATTTCTCGCCTAATGCAAATTTATTTCAGTTCCTTTGTCTCCCTAGATCCTCTGTCCTCTAGTACATCGGGTAGATTGTTTGTGTCTTCCTTAGTGATGACAGAACCAAAGTACCTGTTTAGCTCCTTTTTAAACGCTAATCCTTATAAAATGCTTTCTAAGGCGCTGTAGAAGTTGGTGAGAGTTGTAGGGGACGTGCCAAACTTCCTTAGCCTCTAAGGAAGTAGAGGCGTTGATGTGTTTTCTTGGTCGTTGCTTCAATATGCGTGGTCCAGGAGACGTTGACTCCTAGTAATTCTAATTTTTCAATCATCTTTAATTTGGCGCTGTCAATGCAATCTGGGGTTTGTGGACCGCTTCACTTCCTGAAGTCGATCACTAACGCCTTTGTCGTGCTGAGAGAAAGGTTGTTGTCTCGACATCTGGACATGAGGTTCTCAGTCTCCTTCCTATATTCCATCTCATCATTGTGTAGGAAGGAACTGCAGATGGTGGTTTAAACTGAAGATAGACACAAGAAGCTGGAGTAACTCAGCGGGACAGGCAGCATCTCTGGAGAAAGGGAATAGGTGACATTTTGGGTCGAGACCCTTCTTCAGACTCAGGAGAAAGGAAAACGTGAGATATAGATGGTGATGTAGAGAGATGTAGAAGAAATGAATGAAAGATGTGCAAAAATGTAACGATGATAAAGGAAACAGGCCATTGTTAGCTGTGGGCTAGGGGAAAACGAGTTACAGACAATGAGACTCAACAAGACGACTTTGAAGCTGGTACGACTTTGGTGGGGGAGGGATGGAGAGAGAGGGGATGAAAGGGTTACTTGAAGTTAGAAAAGTCAATGTTCATACCGCTGGGGTATAAGCTGCCCAAGTGAAATACGAGATGCTGTTCCTCCAATTTGTGCTGGGCCTCACTCTGACAATGGAGGAGGCCCAGATGAGGTGCAACACCCCTTCCTATACCTCCTCCCTCGACTCTGTCCAGGGACCACAACAGTCCTTTCATGTTAGGCAGAGGTTCACTTGCACCTCCTCCAACCTCATCTACTGTAGTTTGGAGGAGGCAATCATTTTGCGGAACACCTTCGCTCAGCCCGCCTGAACCTATCTGAACCTACCTGATCTCCCGGTTGCCAAACACTTCAATTCCCCTTCCTATTCCCACGCTGGCCTTTCTGTCCTGGGCCTCCTCCATTGTCAGAGTGAGGCTAAATGCAAATTAGAGGAACAGCTCCACATATTTCGCTTGGGCAGCTTACAGCCCAGCAGTAATAATGATGATTTCTCTAACTTCAAGTAACTCCTGTATCCCCTCACTCGCCATCCCTCCCCTATCCAAGTCATTGTACCAGCTTCAAAGTGTCTTGTTGAGTCTCATTGTCTGTAACTCGTTTTCACCTAGCCCACAGCTAAACCTGTTACCTTTATCATCATTACTTTTTTGCATATCTTTCATTCATTTCTTCTAATCACCAACTATATCTCTCGTTTCCCTTTCCCCTGACTCTCAGCCTGAAGAAAGGTCTCGACCCAAAACGTGACCTATTCCTTTTCTCCAGAGGTGCTGCCTGTCCCGTTGAGTTACTCCGGCTTTTTGTCCATCTCTCCACCTAACTCCGTCTCATTATTTGATATCCGGCCCACAATGGTGGCGTCGTCTGCGAATTTAAATGGAATTAGATTTGTACACGGCTGCACAGTTGAGGGTGTACAAGGAGTAAAGAAGGGGGCTGAGAACACATCCTTGTGGAGCACCAGTGATGAGGATTATCGTAGAGGATGATTTATCCCCTATCCTCACTGATTGGGGTCGTCAGGAAGTCGAGGGTCCAGTTGCAGAGATGCGTGCTGACTCCAATCCCCACGAGTTTGGTGATGAGCTTGGATGGGATAATGGTGTTTCAGACAGAGTTGTAGTCTTTGAGTGGGGTGCTGACTGTATGGAGTTTGGATGTTCTCCCTGTGACCGACCGCATAGGTTTTCTCCTGGTGCTCCAGTTTCGATCCCACACTCCAAAGATGTACTGGTTTTGTAGGGTTATGTGGCTTCTGCAAAATTGTAAATTGTCCCTAGTGCGTAGGGTAGCGCTAGTGGACCTGGTGATCGCTGGCCGGCGCGGGTGGGCCAAGGGGCCTGACTCCACGGTTTATCTCTAAAGTCAGTCCCATCAATACTCTGCGTAAGAAGGAACTGCAGATGCTGGTTAAAATCAAAGGTAGACACAAAATGCCGGAGTGACTCAGCGGGTGAGGCAGCATCCCCGGAGAGAAGGAATGGCAGGTGGGACTAGTGTAGCTGGGACATGTTGGCCAGTGTGGGCAAGTTGGACCGAAGGGCCTGTTTCCACACTGTGCCACTCTATGACCCGAAACGTCGCCCATTCCTTCTCTCCAGAGATGCTGCCTCGCCTGCTGAGTTATTCCAGCATCTTCAGTCTCCCATCAATACTCTGTTTTCCAATCCTTCACTTGAATCAGTAACGTGACTCATCAAGATGCCTGTGTCGGCAGGCTGGTTTAACCATTCACGTCTGTTTCTATTTTGCTTCATCCCATTCTAGCAGAGATGTTCCTGTTTTGTGTGTTTTTGCAGGGGTTAGTTGATTTCACCGATTTCCAGATTTACCAGGAGTTGATCAAAGGGAAGGAGAGCAACTCCTTCTTCAAGAGTTGTGTGGCGCAGATGCTGAGACTGGTGATGACGGAGGGCTGCACCACCAAGAAGCAGCTCTTGAATTACCTGGGCCAGAGGTTCCGCGTCAAGCTTTATCTCCCCGAGTGGTACAGCAACGAGCAAGCCGCGGAGTTCCTGTTCGAGTCAGTGACACTTCTTAATGCGCATCATGTGCTGCTTATGTTACCGTGTGACCAGAGTTTAGTTTAGAGAGACACAAAGTGCTGGAGTAACTCAGCGGGTCAGGCAGCATCGGTGGAAAACAAGGATGGGTGAGGTTTCAGGTCCGCACCCTTCTACTTCATTCCAAGCGTCACCTATCCATGTTCTGCACAGATGCTGCCTGACCCACTGAGTTACTCCAGCACTCTGTGAAACGTCACCTATCCATGTTCTGCACAGATGCTGCCTGACCCGCTGAGTTACTCCAGCACTCTGTGAAACGTCACCTATCCATGTTCTCCACAGATGCTGCCTGACCCGCTGAGTTACTCCAGCACTCTGTGAAACGTCACCTATCCATGTTCTCCACAGATGCTGCCTGACCCGCTGAGTTACTCCAGCACTGTGAAACGTCACCTATCCATGTTCTCCAGAGATGCTGCCTGACCCGCTGAGTTACTCCAGCACTTTGTGTCCTTCTGTGTAAACCTTGTGTAGGATGGAACTACTGCTGCTGGTTTAAACCGAAGATGGGCACAAAAAGCTGGAGTAACTCAGCGAGTCGGACAGCATCTCTGGAGCAAAGGAATAGGTGACGTTTCGGGTCATAGAGTGATACAGTGTGGAAACAGGCCGATCGGCCCAACTTGCCCACACTGGCCAACATGTCCCTGCTACACTAGTCCCACCTGCCTGCGTTTGGTCCATGTCCCTCCAAACCTGTACTATCCATGTACATGCCTAACTGTTTCTTAATCGTTGGGATAGTCCCCGCTTCAACTACCTCCTCTGGCAGCTTGTTCCATACACCCACCACCCTTTGTAAGAAAAAGGTACCCCTCAGTTTCCTATTAAATCTTTTCCCCTTCACCGTAAACCTATGTCCTCTGGTCCTCGATTCACCTACTCTGGGCATCTACCCGATCTATTCCTCTCATGATTTTATATAGCTCTATAAGATCACTCCTCATCCTCCTGCACTCTAATCCAGCATAATTAATCTCTCCATATAGCTCACACCCTCTGGTCCTGGCAACATCCTCGTAAATCTTCTCTGAATCCTTTCAAGCTTGACAATATCATTCCTGTAACATGGTGCCCAGAACTGACACAGTACTCTGAGGAAATCCTCCTCTCGGACCAGTCACAAACACGCACGATACTCTGGCTCCACCTTGTTTTGAGGCAGAGGTTCACTTGCGCCTCCTCCATCCTCGCCTACTGTATCCGTTGTTCAAGATGTGGACTCATACATCAGCGAGACCAAACCAGACTGGGCCATCATGTCGTGGAACACCTTCGCTCAGTCCACCTGGACCTTACCTGATCTCCCGGTTACCAAACACTTTAATTCTCCTACCCATTCCCACACTGACCTTTCTGTCCTGGGTCTCCTCCATTGTCAGAGTGAGTCTAACATTGGAGGAACAGCATCTCATATTTTGCTTGGGCAGCTTACGAATATATGAATATTGGTTTATCTAACTTCAAGTAAGAATGAATTGAAGCATCCCGCCCTCTCCATCCCTCCCCCACCCAAGTCGTGCCAGCTTCAAAATCATCTTGTTGAGTCCTAGACCTTGCCTAGCACACAGCTAACAAAAGCCTATCATCGTTACTTTTTTTGCATATCTTTTGTTCTGTATCTCTCGACATCACAGTCTACAGTATATCTCTTATTTCCCTTTCCCCTGACTCTCAGTCTGAAGAAGGGTGTCCGCCCCGAACATCACCCATTCCTTTTCTCCCGAGATGCTGTCTGACCCCGCTGCGTTACTCCAGCTTTTTGTGTCTATCTTCAGTTTAAGCCAGCATCTGCAGTTACTTCCTACAGATTTACGAGGATGTTGCCAGGACTCAGGGCAAACTTTAGGGAGAGGTTGAGAAGGCTGGGACGTTTAAGAAGAAACTGCAGAAGCTGGAAAATCGAAGGTAGACAAAAGTGCAGGAGAAACTCAGCGGGTGCCGCAGCATCTATGGAGCGAAGGAAATGGGCAACGTTTCGGGCCGAATCCCTTCTCAGACTCTATTCCTTGGAGTGCAGGAGATGAGGGGTGATCTTATATACGGTTTCATGTGCATTTTTCCGCTCCCCTGCCCACCACTCCTTGACATTCCCGGGCAACTGGTCCATTCTGGTCCAAACTGAACACTTTTCCATTCAGTTCCTCGCTTCCCGCCATCCACAGGCCAAAAGAACAGCGCCAGAGACCCGGGTTCGATCCTGACTATGGGTGCTGTCTGCATGGGTGCTCTGGTTTAATCCAACACTCCAAAGGTACTACACCTTTAGTACCTTTAGTTTAGTTTATTGTCACGTGCACCAAGATGCGTTGAAAAGCTTTTTGTTGTGCACTGTGCAGTCAGCTGAAAGATTATACATGGTTACAATCAAGCCATAGTGTGCAGGTACAGGATAAAGGGAATTACGTTTACTGCAAGATAAAATGCAGTAAAGTCCATTTAAAGATAGTCCGAGGTTCTCCAATGAGGTAGATGGGAGGTCAGGACTGCTCTCCAGGTGATAGGATGGTATAGTTGCCTGATAACAGCTGGGAAGAAACTATCCCCGAATCTGGAGGTATGCATTTTCACACTGCTGTAGTTCAGTTTAGAGATACAGGCCCTTCTGTCCATGCCGACCAGCGATCCCACTACAATTTTACCAAGCCAATCAACCTACAAATGTCTGTATTTCTTGCCTGTTGGGAGAGGAGAGAAGAGGCAGTGACCAGGGTGAGACTGGTCCTTGATTATGTCGGTGGCCTTGCCGTGACAGCGTGAAGTTTCAATAGAAGTACCACACAAACCACGTTAAATTTTCATTTCCTCCCACATGGCACGATGGCTGCCGTGTGTATGATCTATAAGATGCTCTGCATTTTCTCCCATGCTGCTCTAACAGCCTGGGGACTATCCCAACGTTTAAGAAACAGTTGGACAGGTACATGGATAGGACAGGTTTGGAGGGATATGGACCAAGTGCAGGCAAGTGGGACTAGTGTAGCTGGGGCATTGTTGGCCCATGTGGGCAAGTTGGGCTGAAGGATCTGATTCCACACAGTATCACTCTTTGACTCTATAATAGCACCTCTCAAAAATGTGGTCTTGGGCAAGCGTAGCAGGTTTAGTGAAACACCACCACATGCCAATGTACAATGAAAAGCTTTTGTTGCGTGCTATCCAGTCAGCAGAAAGACAATAGCTGATTAGAATCCAGCCATTTACAGTGTACAGATGCAGGATAAGGGAATAACGTTTACTGCAAGGTAAAGCCAGCAAAGTCCGATCAAGGATAGTCCGAAGGTCACCAATGAGGTAGATAGTAGTTCAGCGCTGCTCTCTGGTTGTGGGAGGATGATTCAGTTGCCTGATAACAATTGGGAAGAAACTGTCCCTGAATCTGGAGGTGTGCGTTTTCACACTTCTGTACCTTTTGCTTGATGGGTGAGGGGGGAAGAGGGAGTGGCCAGGGTGCGACTCGCCCTCGATGATGCTGCTGGCCTTGCCGAGGCAGCGTGAGGTGTAAATGGAGTCAATGGAAGGGAGGTTGGTTTGTGCGACGATCTGGGCTGCATCCACAATTTGCTGCAATTTCTTGCGGTCTTGGATGGAGCTGTCCCAAACCAAGCTGGGATGCATCCCGATAAAAATGCTTTCTGTGGCGCATCTGTAGAGGTTGGTGAGAGTTGTCGGGCACATGCCCCATCAATCGCATAACATCCAAACTTGGAAAAGAAATGCCAACCCTTCATTGTCGCTGGATCTAAATAATGGCTGATTCCCCGACCAGTAGAAGTGTGGGTGCAATCTCACCAAAGCGACCAGTGCAGTGAGAAAATAACTTGACCATCAAAGCAAGAGACATTACGACTTGGCAGTATACATATATATATGATTGCTTTGCAGGTCTTGGACATGTACAAAACAAAATCTGGCAGAGTGGCTGGTAGAGCTGCTGCCTCACAGCACCAGAGACCCGGGTTCGATCCTGACCTCAGGCGCTGTCTGTGTGGAGTGAGCACTGGAGCACTGGAGATCCTCCGGGTGCTCCAGTTTCCTCCCACATCCTAAATGTGTGCAGGTTTGTAGGTTAATTGGCCTCTGTAAATTGCCCCCTAGTGTGTAGGCAGTGGAAGTGAAAGTGGGCTAATATAGAGCTGGTGTGAATGGGTGATGGATGGCCAGCATGGACTTGATGGGCCGAAGGACCTATGCTGCATCTGTAAATCAAACTACAAATAGTTATTCTAATGCACGATGTGAGGTTCCCCAACAGCGGTGTGTTTGTGTTTTTTCTAATGTTCTTGCGATGTAATATTTTGATGCATTGTAACAATTATAAAGGTAATGGACCTTTGCTGCAGTTATTACTTATTGCTTAATAATGGTGCTCTGCTTGTTTGCCTGCAGTCACTGCCTGTGTGTCCACTTGAAGTCTAACATAGAGAAGTTTTATTTGCTCTGCTTGATGACCCGGAAGTTGTTTGCATTCGCCAAGGGTGAATGTCAGGCAGAGAATCCAGACAGTTTGATAAATCATGAAGTATTGACTCCCGGTCAACTCTACCTGATGTTTCTGAAGGTTAGTGACTCCGCATCCAGCACATCATTCTCCGACATTTCCGTCACCTCCAACGTGATCCCACCACCAGTCCCATCTTCCCATCCCCACCCCTTTCCGCCTTCCATAGAGTGCTGCAATACTAAGTAAGTAAGTAAGTTTATTGGCCAAGTATTCACATACAAGGAATTTGCCTTGGTGCTCCACCCACAAGTAACAACATGACATACAGTGACAGTTACAAATGACTCAGAAAACACTAAACATTAATAATAATAAAACATTAATGATAAAACACCATTGATCAAGCATGCGAACCAACAAAATACCAGATCAAAGGGAGGCTACGGATTTTTGGCTGTTGAGTAGAACAACTACTGGATAAAAACTGTTTTTATGTCTGGCTGTGGCAGCACTGGAGGTATCTTCACCAGACCAAGGCCCATGTGAAGACTCAAGAACAGAACAAGTATTGCCTGGATGAGAGTATTACCTCTAATAGTATTAGAGTATTACCTTTCAAGAGCGGTTGGACAAACATGGATTCTTTTCTCTGAAGTATCGGAGGCTCCAGTAGGTGGCGCAGCGGTAGAGTTGCTGCCTCACAGCACCAGAGTCCCGGGTTCAATCCTGACTGCGGGTGCTCACTGTACGGAGTTTGCACGTTCTCCCCGTAACTGTGTGGGTTTTCTCAGGCTGCTCCGGTTTCCTCCCACACTCCAAAGACGTGCAGGTTTGTAGGTTAATTGGCTTCTGTCAATTGTGAATTGTCCCTAGTGGGTGTAGGATAGTGTGAGTGTACGGGGTGATCACTGGTCGGCACAAACTCGGTGGGCCAAAGGCCCTGTTTCCACGCTGCATCTCCAAAGTCTAAAAGTTTGAGGGCCAGTCTGATAGAAGTATATAAATGTATGACCATTGATGGGGTAGATAGTTTTTTGTCCCAGGGTGGCAACCATGGTATTGAATAACATTTGAGGACGATTTGTTATTGACTTTTGGAGAAGCGTTACAGACAATTCATACACAACAAGATCCAACAAGATCTGTGATGGTGGTTGTGTAAGGCGTTAGAGTTAGACAATAGACAATAGGTGCAGGAGTAGGCAATTCGACCCTTCGAGCCAGCACCGCCATTCACTGTGATCATGGCTGATCATCCACAATCAGTACCCCGTTCCTGCCTTCTCCCCATATCCCCTGACTCCGCTATCTTTAAAGCCCTATCTAGCTCTCTCTTGAAAGTATCCAGAGAACCGGCCTCCTGAGGCAGAGAATTCTCTCTGAGGCAGAGAATTCCACAGACTCACAACTCTCTGGGTGAAAAAGTGTTTCCTCGTCTCCGTTCTAAATGGCTTACTCCTTATTCTTAAACTGTGGCCCCAGGTTCTGGACTCCCCATTTGATTTTCATGCCAGCCTTTCATTGTTTTATTGTTACTTGCAGGAGAAGATGGAGTTATGGTTGCAATCCATTAAACTAGCGCTGGACAAAAAGAGCCAAAAAGGAACCATCCAGATTAACTCCGAAAACCTGATGAAAGTTTTTAATTTAGTGCCAGATCTGTCGAGGCCATTTGAGTATCTGTTGGCCACTGGAAACCTGCGCTCAAAATCGGGTGAGTACTCTGTTATAAAACGTGGGTTAAGCCGAAGATAGACACAAAATGCTGGAGCAACTCAACAAAGGTTGGCCAGCATCTGTGGAGAAAAGGAAGAGGTGACGTTTTGGGTCGAGATGCTTCTGCGGACTTGATTAGGCTGCATTTAGTTTAGAATAGTTTAGAGATACGGCCCACGGAGTCCACGCCGACCAGCGATCCCCGCACACTAACACTATCCTACACGCACTAGGGACAGTTTATACTAATACCAAGCCAATTAACCTACAAACCTGTACGTCGTTGTATTGTGGGAGAGAATCCACGCAGGTCACGGGGAGAACGTATAAAGTCCGCACAGACAGCACCCGTAGTCGAGATGGATCCCGGATCTCTGGCGCTGTGAGGCAGCAACTCTGCCGCTGCGTCACCGTGTCGCCCCGTATTGGTTCATCCCATTATGGGAAGGATGTGGCGGCTTTGGAAGTGGGGTGCATAGGAGGTTTACCAACATGCTGCCTGGAGTAGAGGATCTTCGCTATAGGGAGAGATTGAACAAAGCTGGACTGTTTTCTCTGAAACGTTGGAGGATGGGGGACTCGATGGATGCTTATATAATTACGGGAGGTATATACACACGACCAACAGTCAGAAGCTTTTCCCCAGAATGGAAATCTCAGACAATGGATGGCATAGCATTAAGGTCAGGAGGGAAAAGTGTAAAGCTTTCTTACATAGGGAGTGGTGGGTGCCTGGAACATGCTGGCAGGGGTGATGGTGGAAGCAGCTACTAGAGCGATGTTTAAGAAGCTGTTATATAGGCACATGAATATGCAGGGAATGGAGGGACATGAATCATACGTTGGCAGAAGAGATTAGTTTAATTTAGCAACCTGGTCGGAATGGACATGGTGGGCCGGAAGGCCTCTTCCTTTGTTGTATGCTGAAGTAACTCAGCAGGTCAGGCAGCATCTCAGGAGAAAAGGAACAGGTTACGATTCGGGTCCAACATGTTGTGTCTATCTTCAGTATAAACCAGCATCTGCAGTTCCTTCCCACACAACTCCTTTGTTATACTGTGCAGGGAGGAACTGCAGATGCTGGTTTAAACCGAAGATAAACACAAAATGCTGGAGGAACTTAGCAGGACATCTCTGGAGAGAAGGATTGGGTGACGTTTCGGTTTGAGACCCTTCTTCTATCCTTTGTTCTAAATGCATCATGTCCACTGCTTGACACTGCTGGTAAGTTAATCGTGACAGTATATTGAATTTACTATGGAAAATTCAACTTGGAACTAAATCTAATTTACAAATGTGTGTATATTTTCATAGCCGTGGTCAGAAATGACACGATATTGCTACAGAGGTGTGTCTGTTAATAAGCCTTGTGTTGCTTCACTTAAACAAATTCAATACTCCACACATGTGGGAAAACACCAAACATTCAGCACCCGATCGTTCAGTAATCCTCTGGTTCTTTATTGTTGTATGTGCAAAGGCAGAGTGAAATTCTTTGCTTCCATACAGTCCCGTTGAGTATTGCCATACCTTAGCACAATCCCCGATTAGCAAAGTGTACAGAAATAGTCCACTGGCACCGCATGCAAGAGGTGCCAGCTTTCGGCGCCATTATCAAAGTCCAGTCCATTCTCGGGGTCTTATGGAGCAGTGCCCGATCCAGGCGAGCCCCAGGCTGCTGCAGGGCCTCCAGCCTCTGCCTTTCCTTGGATGTCTGGTTGTCAAGCGATTCACAGTGTACAGATACAGGGTAACGGGAATAATGTTTAGGGATCAGTTAGATTTTTGCACTGCATGGCAGCCATATTGTTACTTGTAACAACATTTTAATTCCAAATGTTTTTTGTTGAAAACCAGCGCAGTGAGAGTTGACATGGCATTCTTTGGATTCTTTCTCAAACTGGCTGGATGAGTGGTCCAGTTGTGTACAGTATCTGCCATGCAGAGTGAACCAGCTACTATGGAGAGGCAGTTTAGTGGACTGATATCTCTACACTGGCTTGCAGAAGGACCTAGTTTAGGTTGTGCACTGTAGATTGTCAGGAATAAAGAGGGTTTTATTGTTACATGTCGTGAAACGGAAAAAATAAATTCTTACTTGCAGCAACACATCAGAAACAAACAATAATAGTGCAACGTCAAAATTAAATCCCCCCAAATCTATATAGTTCAGAGCCTATACGGAGGTTGTAGTGTTTATTAGCCTGATGGATTATATAACTCAACTAAAGTAGACTAAACAAGACGCTACACTACTCTAAACTAGACTCTAAACTACTACAAAGTTGACCCTAAACTACTACAAAGTTGACTCTAGACTCCAACTTTAAAGTATACTCTAAACCAGACTCTAAAGCAGACTCTAGAGCAGACTCTAGACTCTAAAGCAGACTCTAAACTCTAAACCAGACTCTAGAGCAGACTCTAGACTCTAAAGCAGACTCTAGAGCAGACTCTAGACTCTAAAGCAGACTCTAGACTCTAAACCAGACTCTAGAGCAGACTCTAGACTCTAAAGCAGACTCTAGAGCAGACTCTAATCCAGACTCTAAAGCAGACTCTAAACTACTCTAAAGGAGATTCTAAACCAGTCTCTAAAGTAGACTAAAGCACACTCTAGACTCTAAACCAGACTAAAGTAGACTCTAGACTCCAAAGGAGACTCTAAAGCAGACTCCAGACTAAAGCAGACTCTAGAGCAGACTCTAAACCAGACTCTAAAGCAGACTCTAGAGCAGACTCTAAATTTGACTGTAAACTATTCTAAAGTAGATTCTAAACTACTCTAATGTAGACTCTAAACTACTCCAAAGTAGACACAAACTGTGAAGCAGACTGTAGACTGTAAAGCAGACTACGTGACTAAAGCGGCTTTGGTGTAATATAACACAGGCTCAGGATTGTGTGTGTCTTGCGATAAGTTCAACACTGGGCAGTGAACACCACTCGGTCATTCATTCACACCTGTCTTTCCTTTCTGATCCAAGGTCTGGGAATGCTGCAGGACTCTGGTCTGTGCATCGTGGCGGACAAGTTGAACTTCATCCGCTACCTTTCCCACTTCCGCTGCGTGCACAGAGGGGCGGCCTTTGCCAAGATGAGAACCACGTCTGTGCGCAGGTTACTGCCGGAGTCCTGGGGCTTCCTGTGTCCCGTGCACACTCCGGATGGAGAGCCCTGCGGCCTGATGAACCACCTGACAGCTATTTGTGAGATTGTCACCCAGTCATGCAGTACCGTCACCCTGCCCACTCTGCTCTGTGGACTTGGTAAGTACCTTTATTGGCTGTGTAATGCTTGTAATGACATCACCCTGTAGCTTTCCCATCTTACCTTCAACCTCTGTCCTCTGGTTCTTGATTCCTTTACCCTGAGTAAAACACACTGTGAGCATTCCTTTAGTTTTAGCTTAGAGATACAGCGCGGAAACAGGCTCTTTGGCCCACCAAGGCCACACTGACCAGCGATCCCCGCATACTAACACTATCCTACACACACATCGGGACAATTTACACTGATACCAAGCCAATTAACCTACAAACCTGTACGCCTTTGGAGTGTGGGAGGAAACCGAAGATCTCGGAGAAAACCCACGTGGTCAGGGGAAGAACGTGCAAACTCCGCCCAGACAGCACCCGTAGTCAGGGTTGAACCCGAGTCTTTGGCGCTGAAAGTGCTGTAAGGCAGCAACTCTACCACTGCACCACCAGGAGAGTTAATTATTCCTATAAAATCTTTTCTCCCTCACCTAAACCCATGTCCCCTAGTTTTCTATTTCCCCTACTCTGGGCAAAAGACTGCATTCACTCGATCTATTTCCCCTCGTTATTTTATACATCTCTTTAAGATTACCTCTCAGCTTCCAGCACTCCAAGGAATGACGTCCAAGCCTGCCCGATCTCCACAGCTCAGATCCTCGAGTCCTGGCAACGTTCAGTCCGCCAAAACCTACCTGATCTCCCGGTTGCTCAACACTTCAACTCCCCCTCCCATTCCCACACTGACCTTTCTGTCCTGGGCCTCCTCCATTGTCAGAGTGAGGCCCAAAACGCAAATTGGAGGAACAGCACCTCATATTTTGCTTGGGTAGTTTACACCCCAGCGGTATGAACTTTGACTTCTCTAACTTCAAGTAGCCCTAGCTTTCCTCTCTCTCCATCCCCTCCCCCTTCCCAGTTCTCCCACCAGATTACATTTTATCTCTGTATCGCCCACTCCCCTGACATCAGTCTGAAGAAGGGTCTCGACCCGAAACGTCACCCAATCCTTCTCTCCAGAGATGCTGCCTGTCCCGCACTTACTGGAGTTACACTCCAGCATTTTGTGTCTACCTTCGATTTAAACCAGCATCTGCAGTTCTTTCCTACACGCCATGTTTGGCGTCAGTTTCTAAGTCCAGCCCGTGCTCTAGGTCTTATGGAGTGGCTTGCGATCCAGGCGAGCCCCAGGCTGCTGCGGGGCCTCCAGCCGTCGCCTTCCTTGCACGTCTGGATTGTCCAGCGAACCGACGTCCCTCTCCTCACCCGTCCACCTTGAGATTGTGGAAGGCCGGACCACTCTCCCACTGGCCTTGCTCCTCGTCTCTGGTCTTCAGGGGATGAGCAAGGGGCAGGCTTGGCGGCTTCCTGCCCTCAGGGTCTTGTGTGTAAGTGTGTTCATGCTGTGTAGTGTGAAAGGATGTGTGCCCCTTGTTTAGTTTAGTGTAGTTTAGAGCTACAGCATGGAAACAGGCCCTTCAGGCCACCGAGTCACCTCGGCCAGCGATCACTCGTTCACACTAGTTCTATGTTATCCCATTTTCGCGTCCACTCCCTACAAACTAGGGGGCAATTTACCTACAAACTCGCACGTATTCGGGAAACTGGAGCACCCGGAGGAATCTCACGCGGTCACAGGGAGAACGTGCATACTCCAAACAGACAGCACCCGAGGTCGGGTACGAACCCGGGTCTCCGGCGCGGTGAGGCAGCAGCTCTTATCAACTGCTCCACTCAGAAACAAGACTTATCGGATTAGGGCTAACGGAACCAAGGGATATGGAGAAAACGCAGGAACGGGGTACTGATTGTGGATGCTCAGCCATGATCACATTCAGATGAATGAGGAAACCGGAGCACCGGGAGGAAACCCACGCCGTCTCAGGGAGACCGTGTAAACTCCACACAGACAGCACCTTATTTTAGGATTAAAACGGGGTCACTGGCGCAGTGGGGCAGCAGCTGTACCAGCTGGGTTCAATGGAGGAGCGCTACCATGGGATCGTTGAGAGGGAGCTGCCGTTGCAGTGACTCTGCTGCTGCGGGAGGTTGTGTCCGCACTGTCTTTGCTGATCAAGGCTCGGCCCTGAACTGCTCCTGTGTGTGTGTGTCCTGCAGGAGTCACCCCTATCGATGGCACACCCAGTCAGCCCTACTCTGAGTGCTACCCAGTCCTGCTGAACGGTGCCGTGGTGGGCTGGGTCGAGAAAGAGAAAGGACCCAGAATTGCCGACGCCCTGCGCAACTTTAAAGTAGGTACCGCTTTTGTTTCCTCTTTCAGCCCTTTCACGCGGTGGTTTCCAGGGGGAAATATTTCAGTGGAAGACAGTAGCTGTTTGTTGCTCAACACACGTTGACAACCTATCCGTTCTCTGGTTGTAAGCTTTTAAATAAATAGACTTTAGAGATACAGCATGGACTCAGGCCCTTCGGCCCACCGAGTCCGTGCTGACCAGCGAGCACCCTGTACACTAGAACTATCCTACACGCTAGGGACAATTTACAATTTTACAAAAGGCAATTAACCTACCCGAGGTCAGGATGGAACCCGGGACTCTGGCAATGTGAGGCAACAGCTCTACCAACGTCTCTGGAATGTGGGAGGAAACCGGAGCACCCGGAGAAAACCCACGCAGGTCACGGGGAGAACGTACAAACTCCGTACAGACAGCACCCGTGGTCAGGATGGAACCTGGGTCTCTGTCGCTGTGAGGCAGCAACTCTACCACTGCGCCACCGTGCTACCCTTAGAGTTTAAACCTCTTGTGTGAACTGGCGGTCAGGGGAGGTTTTCTGTTAAACTGCTAATATTCCAACTTTAGATTGTATTAAAAACATGTGCCTGGTAGTTGCAGCACCCCTTTCCTTTCTTCGACTGTTGGGTTCACTGGTATTGGTGCCCAGAAAATGTGCAAAGCATTTTCAGGAGTTGTCAAACGAGATTAAAAACCATGGTGATGTTTAGTTTAGAGATGCAGCATGGAAACGGTCCCTTCGGCCCACCCAGTCCTTGTCCACTATCGATTACCTGTTCACGATAGTTCTGTTATTCCACCTTCTCACCCACGCCCGACACACACGGTGCAATGTAAAGAGGGCCAATTAACCTGCAAAACCCGCATGTCTTTACAATACGATAGAACTTATTTATCCCAGGAGGGAAAGTGATCAGCCAACAGTCATAAACACACAACAAAATTCATGAAACATGAAACTAAAGTGACGAGTGGAAAGGATTGAGGGATGTGCAAAGATTGAGGAAGGGGGTGGGTGGGGGGGGGGGAGTCAGTCTCAGTCTACCCCACGACAGAAGGGGGAGCAGTTTTAAAGTGTGATAGCCTCAGGGAAGAAGGATCTCCTGTGGCGTTCTGTCCTGCATCTTGGTGGAACTTTGGGATGTGGGAGGAAACCCACATGGTTACAGGGAGAAAGTACAAATTCCATGCGGACAATACCGGAGGTCGGGATGGAGCCCGGGTCTCCGGCGTAGTGATGCAATGGCTCTACCAGCTGCACCACTGTGCCCCCCTGCTGTAACTTTATGAAACTTTGACTAGGCCACATTTGGATTTCTGTGATTTAGTCTCCTCATTATAAGAAGGATGTGGAGGCTTGGAGTGGGCGGAGTGGAGGTTTAACAGAACGCTGCAGGCATTGCAAGGTATTTAGCTGTGAGGAGAGGCTGGACAAACTTGGAGTGTTTATTCCTGGAGTATCGTAAGCTGAGGGGAGACCAGATAGAAGTTTATGAAATGATGTGTGTCAAAGATGAGGCAGACAGTCAGAACCTTTTCCCCGGGAAATGTCGAAGACGAGAGGGCATACATAGCTTTATGGTTAGAGGGGGGAAATTTAACGGAGATAGGTGGGGCAAGCTTTATTTCTTGCACGTCGTTAGGTACAAGGAACGTGCTGCCAGGGGTTCTAGTGGGCGCAGATACCATAGTGGTGTTTATGAGGCTTTTAGATAGGCACGTGGATATGTAGAGAATGGAGGGATATGGATCGCGTGCAGGCAGATGAGATCACTTTAACTTGGCATCAAGTTCTGCAGCGACATTGTGGCAGAAGGGCCTGTTTCTGCGCTGTATTCTGTGTTCTATCAGACAGCTTGAAGACTTTGACCTAATCATTGTTTCTCAGCAAATTTAACAAAACAATTTTCTCCTCATTTCCTTCTTTAAATGACATTGCTCATGCTCGCGGGGTTAAAATTCCAAGCACCATCTTTCCGAAAGCGGGGGTCTTGATGTGTGATCCTCAACAATAAACGGCAGAAAACCATTCAGCCACAGATGGCAGGGACTAACAGCAGTGTACATAGTCCTGGGGGTTACACAAAATGCTGGAGAAACTCAGCGGGTGCAGCAGCATCTAAGGAGCGAAGGAGATAGGCGACGTTTCGGGTCGAGACCCTTCTTCAGACTGGTCAGGGATCAGGGAAACGAGAGATATAGACGGTGATGTGAGAGATAAAGAACAATGAATGAAAGATATGCAAAAAAGTATCGATGATAAAGGGAACAAGCCATTGTAAGCTGTTTGTGGTGTGAAAATGAGAAGCTAGTGCGACTAGGGTGGGGGAGGTAGACAGAGACAGAGGGAATGCCAGGGCCCCGAGGGCTGGGGGAGAGGTGGGAGGGGGAGGAGACAGCAGGGGTTAACAGAATTGAAAAAATTCAATGTTCAAGCCCAAAGGATGCAAACTCCCCAAGCGGAATATGAGGTGCTGTTCCTCCAGCTTGCGGTGTTGCTCACTCTGGCCATGGAGGAGGCCCAGGACCGAGAGGTCGGATACGGAATGGGAGGGGGAGTTGAAGTGCTGAGCGACCGGGAGGTCGGGTTGGTTATTGCGGACCGAGCGGAGGTGTTCGGCGAAACGATCGCCAAGCCTCCGCTTGGTCTCACCGATATAGATCATCTGGCATCTGGAGCAGCGGATGCAGTAGATGAGGTTGGAGGAGGTGCAGGTGAACCTCTGTCGGACCAGAAGGACTGCTTGGGTCCCTGAAAGGAGTGGAGGGGGGAGGTGAAGGGACAAGTGTTGCATTTCTTGCGGTTGCAAGGGAAAGTGCCCGGGGAAGGGGTAGAGTGGGAGGGGAAGGAAGAATTGACAAGGGAGTCGCGGAGGGAGCGGTCTTTGCGGAAGGCAGACAGGGGGGGAGATGGGAAGATGTGGCGGGTGGAGGGGTCACGTTGGAGGTGGCGAAACTGGCGGAGGACTATCTGTTGTATTTGCCGGCTGGTGGGGTGAAAGGTGAGGACGAGGGGGACTCTGCCCTGTTTGCGAGTGGGGGAATGGGGAGCGAGGGCAGTGTTGCGGGGTATGGAGGAGACCCTGGTGCGAGCCTCATCAATAGTGGGGGAGGGGAATCCCCGTTCTCTGAAGAATGAGGCCATTTGTGATGACCTGGTGTGGAACACCTCATCCTGGGAGCAGATGCGGCGTAGACAGAGGAATTGGGAATAGGGATGGAGTCCTTACAGGAAGCAGGGTGGGAGGAAGAGTAGTCCAGGTAGCTGTGGGAATCAGTGGGTTTGTAGTGGATGTCGGTCAGGAGTGTATCACCTGCAATAGAGATGGTGAGGTCAAGGAATGGTAGGGAAGTGTCGGAAATGGTCCAAGTGTATTTGAGTGCCGGATGGAAGTTGGTGGTGAAGTGAATGAAGTCAGTCAGTTGTGTGTGGGTGCAGGAGGTGACACCAAAGCAGTCATCGATGTAACGGAGGTAGAGGTCGGGGATGGGGCCCTGGTACGCCGAGAACAAGGATTGTTCGACGTACCCAACAAAGAGGCAAGCGTAGCTGGGGCCCATGCGTGTCCCCATAGCTACGCCTTGTGTTTGGAGGAAATGGGAGGAATCGAAAGAGAAGTTATTGAGGGTAAGGACCAACTCCGCTAGGCGGAGGAGGGTGTCAGTGGACGGGTATGGGTTGCTCCTCTGGTCGAGGAAGAACCGGAGGGCTTTGAGACCGTCCTGGTGGGGAATGGAGGTGTAGAGTGACTGGACGTCCATGGTAAAGATGAGAGGATGGGGGCCTGGAGAATGGAATGCACGGAGCCGACGGAGAGTGTCTGAGGTGTCTTGAACATAGGTGGGGAGGGATTTAACAAAGGGGGATAGGATGGCGTCAAGGTATGTGGAAATGTGTTCGGTGGGGCACGAACAGGCAGAGACAATGGGTCTGCCAGGGCAGTCGGGTTTGTGGATTTTAGGGAGAAGGTAAAATCGGGCCGTGCGGGGCTGGGAAACGATGAGGTCGGAGGCTCGGGGGGGTAGGGAGCCGGAGCTGATGAAGTCTGTTATGGTGCTCGAGATGGTGGCCTGGTGTTCGTCAGTGGGGTCATGGTCCAGGGGTAAGTAGGAGGAGGTGTCCGAGAGTTGGCTCGCGGCCTCCGCTTTGTAGAGATCGATGCGCCAGACTACCACGGCACCTCCCTTGTCGGCGGGTTTGATAACCCAGTCTGGGTTGTTACGGAGTGAGTCGATGGCAGTACGTTCGGGGCTGGAGAGATTGGAGTGAGACAGGGGAGTGGAGAAGTCGAGGCGGTTGATGTCCCGACGGCAGTTCTGGATAAATAGTTCTAGAGCCGGAAGGCTACGAGGGGGGGTCCAGGTGGAGGGGGTACGTGGGAGACAGGAAAAGGGATCATCAGTGGGGGGCGAGGACCTTCCCGTGGAAGAACGCTGTGAGGCGGAGGCGACGGTAGAAGAGCTCCAAGTCGTGGTGGGCGCGGAACTCATTGAGGTGGGGACGGAGGGGGACAAAGGTAAGACCTCTGCTAGTCCTGGTTAGTGATCAGAGGCATGTACTGTCCAATACATGCCAGTGGCGCAGAGGTACAGTTGCTGTCTTACAGCGAATGCAGCGCCGGAGACCCGGCTTCCATCCCGACTACGAGCGCTGTCTGTACGGAGTTTGTACGTTCTCCCCGTGTCCTGCGTGGGTTTTCTCCGAGATCCTCGGTTTCCTCCCAAACTCCAAAGATGTACAGGTTTGTAGGTTAATTGGCTTGGTAAATATAAAAATTGTCCCTAGCGCAGACCCGGTGGGCCGAAGGGCCTGTTTCCACGCTGTATCTCTAAACTAAACTAAACTCTCACAAAACAGAGTGACAACCATGTGCAAAACTCTTCACTTTAGTTAATTTACCATTATTATTATCACATGTACCGAGGTTTAGTTTTTTAGTGTAGTTTAGAGATGGAGCTCGGAAACAGGCCTTTTGGCCCACCGAGTCTGCACTGACCAGTGATCCCTGCACATTAACACTAGCCTACACATACTAGGGACAATTTACACTTATACCAAACCACTTGACCTACAAACCTGTACGTCTTTGGAGTGTGGGAGGAAACCGAAGATCTCAGAGAAAACCCACGCGGGTCACGGGGAGAACGTACAAACTCTGTACAGACAGCACCCATAGTTGGGATGGAACCCGGGCTTCCGGCGCTGTGAGGCAGCGACTCTACCGCTGCGCCACCGTGACATGGAGGTGAAGTGAGAAACTTTTTTCCTTATCATCTCCTCATTCCCAAGGCGCTTCTCCTCATCTCCACGAATCCATGGCATTGGTCAAATTAATTATATAAACTTAGCGTCTGACTGTAAAAGGCAAAAACAGCACTACATTCAGTCTAACGATGGGCCACCACGGGGTCCACCTTTCCTTGGATATCTTTTGCCGGCACCGCTTTGTTCCGGCTTTTTCTTATCTCCAGTTCCCTCCCCTCTACTTACGGTCTGAAGAAGGGTCCCGACCTGAAACATCGCCTATTCCTAATCTCCAGAGATGCTGCTGACCCGCTGAGTTACTCCAGCATTTGTGTCTATCGTCAGTATAAACCAGTACCTGCAGTTACCCAGTTTGTTTGCGTTTTTCCTTTAGCAGGCAAACTCTTTAAGTTTATATATATTTACGTAATCATTTTTGCTGAATTTAAGTAAGTAAGTTTATTGGCCAAGTATTCACATACAAGGAATTTGCCTTGGTGCTCCGCCCACAAGTAACAACATGACACACAGTGTCAGTTACGAATGACTCAGAAAACACTAAACATTAATAATAATAAAACATTAATGATAAAACACCATTGATCAAGCATGTGAACCAACAAAATACCAGATCGGATACGGATCGGAGTGAATGGATCATGGATCCTAATGGGGATTAAACGCATTGTATTTTGTGGAGCAGGTACGACAGATGAAGAAAGTGCCAGCCTGGATAGAGATTGTTCTGATTCCGATGATGGACAAGCCCGGTATTTACCCAGGATTGTACCTCTTCACCACCATGTGCCGAATGATACGTCCAGTCAGGAACCTGGCCTTGGGAAAGGAAGAGCTTATTGGAACACTTGAACAGGTAACAAATTGCCGATAACGGCAGTTTCCCACGGAAACCTCTTGGACAAATCTCACTCCTTCTTCACAAAATGATAAAACAAATGGGGACGCGATGATCATAAGATCATAAATGATAGGAGTAGAATTTAGCCATTCGGCCAATCAAGTCTATTCCACCATTCAATCCCTCCTAACCCCGTTCTCCTGCCTTCTCCCCATAACCTCTGCCACCCGTACTAATCAAGAATCTATCTATCTCTGCCTTAAAAATCTCCACAGTCTTGCCAAACACAGCCTTCTGTGGCAATGAGTTCCACAGATTCACCACCCTCTGACTAAAGAAATTCCTCCTCATCTTCCTAAAAGAACATCCCTTTATTCTGAGGCTATGACCTCTAGTCGTAGACTCTCCCACTAGTGGAAACATCCTCTCCACGTCCAATCTATCCAAGCCTTTCACTATTCTGTTTGTTTCAATGAGGTCCCCCTTCATTCTTCTAAACTCCAGTGAGTACAGGCCCAGTGCAGTCAAACGCTCATCATATGTTAACCTATATATTCCTGAGATAATTCTTGTAAAACTCTCTGGACCCTCTCCAGAGATAGCACATCCTTCCTCAGATATGGGGCCCAAAATTGCTCACAATATTCCAAATGCGGCCTGACCAGCGCCTTATACAGCCTCAGCGTTACATCCCTGTTTGTTTTTGTGTACAAGCCCTCTTGAATTAAATGCTAGCATTGAGTTTGCTTTCTTTACTACTGATTCCACTTGCAGATTAACACTTTGGGAATCCTGCACCAACACTCCCAAGTCCCCTTGTACCTCCAATTTCTGGATTCTCACCCCATTTAGAAAATAGTCCACACCTTTATTCCTACTACCAAAATGCATGACTCCACACTTTGCTACACTATATTTTATCTGCCACTTCTCTGCCCACTCTCCCACTGTCCGAGTCCTTCTGCAGAGTCCCTGCTTTCTCTACACTACCTGCCACTCCCCTAGTTTCGTATCATCCGCAAACCTGGCCACAAAGCCTTCAATCCTCTCATCTAAATCATTAATATACAACGTGAAGAGCAGCGGCCCCAGCACCGACCCCTGTGGTTGGCTTGTCACTGGCAGCCAACCTGAAAAAGCCCCCTTTATTGCCACTCTTTGCCTTCTGCTATCCAGCCAACCTGCTAACCATGCTAGTGTCTGCCCTTTTATAACATGGGCTCTCATCTTCCTTGGCAGCCTCACGTGTGGCATCTTATCAAAGGCTTTCTGAAAATCTAAGTAAACAACATCTACTGACTCTCCTTTGTCTGTCCTGCTATTTACTTCTTCAAAGAATTCCAACAAATTTGTCAAGCAAGACCTCCCCTTCACAAAGCCATGCTGACTTCAGCCTATTTTATCGTGAACTTCTAAGTACTCCGTAACCTTATCCTTTAGAATGGACTCTAAAATCTTACGAACCACTGAAGTCAGACTAACGGGCCTATAGTTCCCACTATTCTGCTTTGCTCCCTTCTTGTGCAGCGGGGTAATATTGGCAATTTTCCAATCATCTGGGACCACTCCTGACTCTAGTGATCCTTAGCTTTAACTGATTTGTTATAGTAACTGACCAGCACCTTATAGAGCCTCAGCATTACATCCCTGCTTTGTATACAAGCCTTTGTATACAACCAGTATACTAACTCGACAGTCTTCCAATCCTCGCAACTAAAGTAACCCAATCAGAAGTAACAAAATGAAAAGATAATAAATAAAGGTTAAATGATCCACGTAAATGCCCAAAGGTTTAGTGAGGCTCCTTTTTTTAAAGATTATTTTTAGTTTTGATTTAGAGGCACAGCCTTGTACCGGCCCTTTGGCCCACGGATTCTCCGCCAGCTAACAATCACCCCATACACTAGAACTATCCTACACGCTAAGGACAATTTACAGAAGCCAATTAATCTACACAGTTAATCTGTGGAACTCATTGCCACAGAGGGCTGTGGAGGCCAAGTCACTGGATATTTTTAAGGCAAGAGATAGACAAATTCTTGATTTGAACGGGTGTCAAGGGTTATTTGGAGAAGGCAGGAGAATGGGATTATGAGGCAGAGATCAGCCATGATTGAATGGCGGAGTAGACTCGAGGGGCCGAATGGCCTAATTGTACTGCGAGAACTTGGGAACTTGTGAAACCTGCGCGTCTTTGGAATGTGGGAGGAAACCGGAGTAGCCGGAGAAAACCCACGCGGTCACAGGGAGCACGTACAAGCTGCGTGCAGACAGTGCCCGCAGTCAGGATGGAATCGGTGTCTCTGGAAGGCAGCAACGCCACCATGCCACCCAATGTTTTGCCTCAAAAGAAAACGGGATTAAATGCCTGATAGTCATTGAGGCGAGCACTTTGCAGTTATCATGACATAGTAATGTTATTTTTCCTTTTTAAGTATAGAATTGTATATAACATTGGAAGACGGCATGCTAACACTTACAACATTTTGTTGATCCTGCAGCTGTACATGAACATTGCCATCACTGAGGCAGACATCTTGCCCGGAATAACAAGCCATCAGGAGCTTTTTCCCCACAGCATGCTGAGTGTTGTGGCTAGTTTTATCCCCTACTCTGATCACAACCAAAGTCCCAGGAACATGTACCAGTGTCAGATGGGTGAGTTAAAATGGAAGGTGTTGTGTCACAAGCTGTTTGCACTGACTTAACCCCCGTGTGCAGGGGATGTCAGAAACTCTGAGAAATTCAAGCGGGCAATGGTACAGAGACGATTTACGAGAATGAGGAGTCTTATTAAGGTATATAAAATCATGAGAGGAATAGATCAGGTAGATGCACAGAGTATTTTGCCCAGAGTAGAATTGAGGACCAGAGGATGTAGGTTTAAGGTGAAGGGGAAAAGATTTATTAGGAATCTAAGGGGTCATTTTTTCACACAAAGGGTGGTGGGTGTATGGAACGAGCTGCCAGAAGTGGTAGTTGAGGCGGGGACTATCCCAACGTTTAAGAAACAGTTAGACAGGTACATGGATAGGACAGGTTTGGAGGGATCTGAACCAAACGCGGACAGGTGGAACTAGTGTAGCTGGGACATGTTGGCCAATGTGGGCAAGTTGGGGAGAAGGGCCTGTTTCCACACTGTATCACTCTATGACTCTATGACAGAGTTTCGCCGAGTTTGAGTGATTAGCAAGAAAATCAAAAGAGTGGTGGTGCTCCTGATATCCAATTTCGCTAGCAGACAAGACAGCTTGATGAGTTTAGTTTAGTTCAGAGATACAGCGCGGAAATAGGTCCTTTGGCCTTACCGAGTCCGCGCCAACCAGCATAACACACTCGGGACAATTT